>NW_021011568.1:432178-585967 GCF_003987935.1 Bombyx mandarina
AAAAAAAAGTTGGTAGATTCGAGGATGGTCAACAAGAAGGCATTTAGGTGCAATGAAGTTAGTCTCTGAATTAGCAGATGAAGATCCTGAGAGTTATAAAAACTATTATCGAATGAGTGAATATAATTTTGCTTTTTTACTCTAGGTGTTTCGGGTCCCAGAGACACCCTTGTCGCTGATATTCATTAATAAGATCTATATTTTTATCTGTACTCCATCGTTGGTTTGCCATTTTCAACGCTTGAAGCGCGTCCGAACTAACAATACACACGTCCGCACAGCGCAGGCCCTTTCGCGACATTAGTTTCACGTCGCGTCTACACTATGAAATTAGTTGCATGACATTAATTTCACCAAAAAATCGCGCAGGGCACGAAACTAATTTCCATGCATGAAATTAATGCATGCATTACGAAAGTATTAAATTACACGTGAAACTGTTGGTAAAACTAATGTCACGAAATTAATTTCACGCCACTAATTTCGTAATGTAAATTCGCCTTAATAAGTGTGCGTGTGTGTTTTAATGTACGGGTCTTTTTATATTAGAGCACACACGCACATGCTAACATAAAAATTCAACAAATCAAATACAATAGGAAATAGTATTTAGTTATCGGACCTGACTGCTACGAAGACAGTCCAGAGTTTATTTCCCACATCGGGCGAACTTTCCCGTTATGAACTGGTGTTCCCGGTGATGTTTGCTCTTTGTTTTGGTGTTTATTTGCTATATATGTATATATTTAAACTTATATAAGCATGTATGTCAGTCTCTGATACCCATAACACAAGGAATCCTAAATTGGGTGCGTGATTTGTTACCAGTTATCTATTATTTATTTATTAAGCTTGACAATTCCAACCACCGTGACAATTTCCATCAAGGGCCCGTTTATTCACCTGTCTACAAAAGTAATAAGCATAAAAACCGCTGATCATTTTTTGTAAGAGTTCTATCCATACTAAGTAAATATAGTAATTTTATAAATAACTAGCTGACCCGGCAAACGTTGTGTTGCCTTAAATAAGATTGCTAGGGAAATTCTACTGTAGAAAAAAAAACCTCAAAACAAAAAAAAATATCCAAAAAATAAAAATTAAAAATAAATGTTTGGGGTGGACGGACACCCTTTTCACTTAGGTATGAAAAATAGATAGTAGCCGATTCTCAGACCTACTGAACATACTATTGATACACAAATAAAACCAAAAAAACATGGCTGAATAATGTATAGTATTGTATAGCTCTCAAATATAATAATATTAAGTGTATAATCTATGATGTATAGTGAGTAAGTAAGANAACAAAAATAAAAAAAAAAAAAAAAAAAAAAAAAAAAAAAAAAAAAAAAAAAAAAAAAAAAAAAAAAAAGTTTGTTTCCCACATCGGGCGAACTTTCGCGTTATGAACCGGTGATGTTTGGTTTGGTGTTTATTTGCTATATATGTATATATTTAAACTTATATAAGCATGTATGGCAGTCTCTGATACCCATAACCCAGGGAATCCTAAATTGGGTGCGTGATTTGTTATCAGTTATTTATTATTTATTTATTAAGCTTGACAATTCCTACCACCGTGACAATTTCCATCAGGGGCCCGTATATTCGCCCGTCTGCAAAAGAAATGAGTATAAAAATCGCTGATCATTTTTTGTACAAGTTCTATCCATACTAAGCTATAGTAAATATAGTAATTTTATAAATAATATAAAGACAACATTCTCAGATAACACCAGGCATACGAGTATAAATATTAAATAAATATGACAGTACTTTTGGGTAATTCATTGTTTTCCGAGCCAACGGTTCTATAAGTCAACTAATTATCCCAAGTCAATACCAACATCACGAGTATCCTATTATTTAAATTATTCATTTATTTATCTATCGTATTATTTATTTATTACTAGCTGACCCGGCAGACTTCGTAGTGCTTCAGTCGATTAATAAAAGACCTAAGCTTTTGTATAAAATAAACTTAAAACAAACAAAAGGAATCCGTCCGAGGGGGGACACATCAAAGGAAAAAACAAAATTGCTATTTTTATTTAATTCCGAGCATTTTTATATTTATCTACCTTTTAAACCTTCTCTAGACTTCCACAAATAATTAAAGACCAAAATTAGCCAAATCGGTCCAGCCGTTCTCGAGTTTTAGCGAGACTAACGAACAGCAATTCATTTTTATATATATAGATTATTATTTGCATTATCCTTCATTCACAATAGCATACCAGTCCTCAATCCCTGATGTTTATTCGCTCTTAGATATTGCTAAATAAATTTAGTGCTAAATATATAGGTGGAAGTCTCTTGAGTTTTATTTTAAATACGATTTCAAAGCGGAACTCTTTAATTTTCCCTAACATAAACAGGTAGAAAAGTGCAGTTAATTCTAAATTAGACTTAAATAAAACCGCGGCGCGCATTAAATGTGCCTTAAAATATATTAACGCCGCACGATAACAATAACTCTGCGACAGCATTAAGTACGTTTTCCAAGAAATATAAAGTGCACAATAATAAACGCTTCGCTCGGTAACACGAAGCCGCGCTACACCGGGATTATCGTTGAACTCAACAACGGCGTGTACTAAATATCAAGCAAATTTTACGTTCATTATGAAAGCTTAGCTTGTTTTTCAGTACAATTTGATCCGGGATGCAGCGGATCGCAAGCTGATCGCTAATTAATTGTTCGCTACGAAAGCTTAGCTTATTTTTCAGTACAACTTTATCAGGGATGCGGCGGATCGCAAACTCGTTGCTAATTAATTGTACGATACATTACATTTTTATATATATTGAACTCTTATTAATAATCACTGTCTCACTTCTATGAGGTTTTTTGGCGGGAACGCGAGGAGAGAAGTTGTGTGATTTGTTTTATTTTGTCTATTTAGTGTTTCTTCAGGTTTAAATGTGTAATAACGGTGGTTTATTAACTGTTTAATATCTGTGAAAGTGCACAAATGTGAGAAAATAAAACAAATCTGCTGGAGGTAACTTCTCGGGATCCTCCAAAAAGTCCACAGAAAAAATCTCAGTAAATGACCACTATTTTACTGAGATTATATTTCATCCAATATCATCTCATCTCATTTCGTTTAATTTCATCCCAGTTGATTAATGTCTCAAATTCATCATCTTTATTTCATTTCACTCTATATTATCATTTTTCATAAAATTGAGAATATAAAATAAAATAAGACATGACTTAAAGGTCTTAGTTACCAGGTCATAATTACCCTTTAAAAAAACACTTCTACGAAGTAGGTATAGGACGGCTTGCAGTCTGCTCGTACTGGTAAGGCCTCCAGACCACCTTCATAATAAGAAGATGATCTGCTCGTAATCCGTGAGTGCGGTAAAAACTAGCAAGATGGTGATATCTACGCGGCCTCTCAGTACGTCCAACAACTATTACGTTTTATAACGTGGTTGCATCATCAATGGAATTTTAAAAATGAAAAGATCACACAATTGTATGCCATTTATGTTGTTTAACTAGTATAAAAAACGACGACTTTAAATATCACCGAATAGAAGAATTTCAGCAAAATCCAGATCGTTCTAAAGACAAGTTCCGAGCTATATTTGGATATATTTGGACCAAAGCTTTACTAAACACAGACATTGATGTTATGTAACGTCAGATATTCTGTCTTTCCCTATAAATAAATAAAAAAGCCTAATAACTTGTATATATTCTACATATTTTTTTTGTTTTTGCAAGAACCCCTGTTTAAGTGAAGGCATCCGCCAAGGAAGACCCATTAGTTCCCTATACTTCTCTAAGTCTTTCCCTATACTTATATAGTATTTGTACTATATCTATGGCAAGGTACCTGTTTTAATATACAAAAAAGCAAACAGTATGCAATAAATATTAACTTATCTTATACCTTTAAACTAGTAATTATTGTATATATATATAATATTCAGATCTGAATTATCTGAATTAATCATACCATACCACAGATCATATATATATATATATATATATATATACAGTCAAACCTGGATAAGCGAGAGTTCAAGGGAGCACAATCTCATTCGCGCTTATAGAGGTTTCTCACTAACCCGAGTTTCTCGCTAGTGCTCCCTCTGAATTTCATTTCACGATTTTCCGGATTCAAACGCATTCACTATTTTAAGTTTATCACTTAAAGAGAGTACTTTATTTTTCCGTTTTGACATGATGCAGAACAGAACTTTCCTTCGCAACACGGTACACAGGCACACGGGTCCATTCGAAAAGAATGCGATAAAATAACAACGTTATTTAGTTCCACGAAATAGAATAGGTTCAATATTGACGAGAAAACAATAAAAAACAATGGAAGGAAGTTCCACAAAAGTTAAGAATGAGTTATAAAATAGCAGATGTTAAATTTATAATTTGTTTTTTCATTTGTTCTTCCTAAATAATATAAATAAATAAAGCTCGACTGTCGCTAATAGAGGTTTTGGGAGCTTAAAATGACGTTCCTGGCTATTACTCTCACTTATAGAGTTTTCTCACTTTACCAGTTCTCACTTACCCAGGTTTGACTGTATATATAATGTATATCTATATGCCTGTATATCTATATATATATGATCTGAATCTTGGAAACGGCTCTATCGATTTTTATAAAATTTAGTATACAGGGGATTTCGGGGGCGATAAATCGATCTAGCTACGACTTATTTTCAGATTATTTTTTTTTCGTGTTTTCAATAATTAACTTTATCGATAATCAACTTTATGACTCTTCCCGACATCTATTGGCGAATAATAATACTATTTTTCATAATTGAGAGCAACTAACTGCTTTAAAGACACAATAACACTAAAGCTATTTCAGCAGATGGCGCTGTTATGCTACCCGAAGCCAATGAGTGTTTGGTTTAAGGTTAGACCAACAAAATGAATTGTTTATTTATATTATTTGTGTCTTTTTAACTCACGTGTTCACTTAAAAATGCCTAAACGATCTTGGTATATTTCATCATTTTATCAATATATCATCGTCAAGTGTACAACTAAACATAATAACTCAGCAACTTGGTATAGCCAGTATTGTATCTGAACGAAAAACGGCTCTTTCTAACTAGTTAACACTAAGAATTTCTTAATTAAAATCTTCACAAAAGCGTTTCATTAGAAAAATATAATAATATACAAATAAGCCCTGTGTATTTCATATTCTACAATACTAACTGAACTTTGAGCTGATCTTAAACGAGCTAAATGAATGCTGCTAATTTAAATAGCTTTGTGCGTTCTAATTTTTTTCTGTTCAGGAGAAAATTATCAGAGAATTCATTACTCATAAATTTTTTTGTATAAATTATTATTGTACGAAAATTTGATGTGTAAAAACTAAGAATTAGTATGTAACAAAATTGATATTAACGGTTTTAGCTAAAAACTAGGAAGTTTTGAAATCAGTGAATTTATATTAATAGATAGATTATAGAGAATTAATAGATAATTACATATTTTATTAAAATCATGCCATTCTATCTTCTGACAGACTGACTTTTTGTACACTTACTGGGATATGCCAGGTAGTATAGAAAGTACGCTGCAACGCCAGGGTGGATCATACATTAAGTGTGGTGCGGTAATCCGGCTCTACGAAAACTACGAGGGGTGAAAAGCTATTTGGCTTAAGCGATATTTTTGCAACTTTACAGTTGTGCCATTAAAAGCTTAAAATAAAAAAAAACATAAAAAAATCTTCTTCAGCTATTCGAATGGGGTAAGCTAATAGAAGTTCAATTAAAAAAAAATAATTTACTGTTGATACTAATACCAAATAATACGTACCTATAAATGTCGCGTAATAAGCGAAGTTTCCTCTTAACAAAATATCTTACTCCGAAAAAGTGCACCAGTGTTTTAGCCTGTTTGCAAAAAAAAAATTAATGACATTGATTTTAGTATCTATTAAAGATTTTTTTCTAAATGTAGTGTTTTCGTGTCCTCATAGTACTCTGAACCCAGCCTCTGCACGTGGCGTAGTACTTCGGCGTAGTCGGCTTCTGTTTATTTGCTTCTGAACTCCCAACAAAATTAACTAAATATTTCGATTTCCTCAGACAATTAACAAGTTAATTAACGTTAAATAAAAGTTTTTTTTTTTCGAAAATCCAAGATCTGGTAAATTATTTTTCTGATTGAGTAAAAACTTATTAAATCACTTTTAGAAAAATAACAAGTTTTCCAAATCCAAATACTATGAGCTCGTTCACCCATTTAGACAGTAAAAAGGTGTATGGTGACATTTACGTGTTGGTTCCCCCGTATAACTTATTAACTAAGAGATTGGTTGACTTCAGGAATTAGACTCACCTAAAGCTTCTTCACATCAGTGTACGGACTAGCTGCATGTCTGTCTGTCTGCCTGCCTATATTATTATAGTTTATTATTATTATTTTTCTTTACTTTCATTTTCTCAGCAGACGCTGTTACGTATTTATTATTTACGAGCCTTAGAATAAATATTTTTATAGAATAATTTTAATGTCCGTTGGTTGAGTTTTCTTCTATTTCTAATAACTTACGAACAGTTCTACGTGTATTTAATATAGCACCTTTTTGTAGTTGCACGAAAGTGTTGGGTGCCAGATCAATTAACTTCAGGCTGTGGCAGAGGTGCTTAGGGACAACGCCTGTGGTGGAAATGACTATTGGGACTATGTAAGCTTTTTCCTGATTCCGTATTCTAGTAATTTCTTCTTTCAGGTCTATATATTTGTGTTTTTTTTTTCTGTTATTGTTTTTTGCAGGTTATGGGTGTTAGAAACTGCGATATCTTATTATTATTATTTTTTTTGTCGCTAATCACAGTTACAGTGTAACTCAGAACTAAAGAGCACCATGAACGTTTACCTTGTCATATTTTTTGGCTCCGGCAGCCGTTTTGCAACTAGTGGGCTATGAACTAGGACTCCCTTCAAACTTAACTATGCATAATGATTCCAAGCTCGCAGTCCATCTGATTTGGGGGTCAACATTGCTAAAAGGTAGCGCTGGTTACCGCTAAAACTCTTCTTTAACCATTTAATTTAATAAGGCAGGACATGTCTCAGAAAAATCCGAAAAAGGGAGATCTTTTCAGAGCCGAATGGTGTGTAATGGAAACGATCTATAGAATTGCACTGTAGATGTGCAATACTTCTAGGGAATAAAAAAATACTCGGCGATGGATGGAGCATTGTTAAAAAGTAAATGACGTCATCGTCTCAAAAAAGTCCACTGAGTGCCCCCTTAGAACATCAAGATAGAGCATCAGGAGAACCTACATTCCTTCATAGACACAGGAGTTCTAAACAATCACGTCTCCTGCATGTACGTATTTAGAACTCCGAAATTATTCTATATAGTCAAAACGCGGCTGTTTCTATGAGTCAACCTTAATTAACAAGATACATTGCCGCCAAACAGAATGCTAATTAAGTAAACAACACGACGCAGAACTCGTGCATATGAAAGATCAGATGCTTAATAAGCTGGCGTCGATCGTCTAGCCTATAATGGCATA
The DNA here is from genome assembly GCF_003987935.1 of Bombyx mandarina. The sequence goes on from NW_021011568.1 coordinate 439,721, forward strand.
GTTATCGGATATGGAAACATGTGGAAATGTTGACTATACAAAAACGACAAAACTAAGAGGAACTTTGACAAATGTGTTTCAATACACTAAATTTTATTTAGTTTATTTCAGTATATCTATAGTGTGAGCTGCGTTGTCTAGTTGAAAGTGTTGACCGCCTCTTTATCTCATCCGGGTTCTGACTTCGGGAGATTGTACACTTGGGCGAGAGTGCAGGGGAGTCATTTAGTGGGTAAGTCCCTAAATATTCTTAGGCTCTCGGTTCACCCGGCGAAGGCGAGACTTTCGGCACGCACTGCGGTACCATAAGTTTCGTGTAGTTGGTGTGGTGAAGCTCGATGGGGCTTAGTCGGTAGTCAGTTCTGCGGGGCAAGTGCTTCGCGCGCCTTTTTCAAGGCGCAGTCTCCTGTGAGAAATTGGGGGAGGTGAAGGACCTCGGCCCTTCTCTTCTCCCCTTCTTCCTCTCAGGAGGCGCCAGACTCCGACATAACTCGGTCCGTTACCCCCTCGACCGGGTATCCGTTAATGGATTCCCCAGAGTTAAAAAAAAGGCTCTCGGATCGCTCTTGCGGACCAGTCCCACATATATACCCGACGCAGCCCCTAGGCGCGGGGGCCTCGCAGGAGTTTCTGGCCCCGCCCAAAAAAAAAGTTCAGCATATATAATGCTATGTTTATGTTATGCTTTTTTCACACCCTTTTTTCAGTTTTAAATATATCAACGCAATTTTCATGGGCAAGATGAGCGCTATATTATGTATATGCCGTAACCCCACGGGCACGGTGAGCGCTAAATATGCCGTAGTCCCCATATGATTTCTGATTGTAAAAGGTGGGCCCTAGCTCGGAGCCGATGGCTGGCTCCTTCGGTAGCTGCTAGGCAGTAGCTAGTTAGTTAGTATAGAATAACTAGTAATTAGAATCAGTTGTTGTGTCATACCATGTCATGTTAGTAATTATAGTTAGGTTGACGTTAGTTACATTAGAAAAAGGAAGAGTAAAGGAAAGAAGATGGAGCTGCCATTGGAATCTGCAATCGCCACCACAATCACACTATCATGTATTGTAGTTAAGTATATATTACTTTTGTTATGTAACGAACCGATACTCATACTCAGACAGCGTATGATCTCACCTTTACCCACGCCCAGGTAGAGGGGTTTGCCCCGAGGTCCCATGTGGGGGATATGAGCCACGTCTCCCTAAGGGTGCACGACGAACCCATTCTTCTTCTTCTTGTACGCTTTGTGGCAGAAACAGGCGGAGCAGCAGTGTCTTCGGCCACAGAGCATGCCGTAGCAATCCTATTTGTCAAAGCCATAAATATTTCATTGAAATTATTTCAGTCCCAATAAATTTACTCTTGCACATATTCGGAACAGCAGTGAGTGACATTTGCATCACAAATTTCATTCGTATTCGAAGCACATTTCGGTGGTCTGTGATGGAATATTTGTTCATAGTATTGATAAAGCGTGCTATGCATGCATTATGATGAATTTGTTTATTTTTTTCATAAAGAACGCATAAAGCTCTTTCACTTAAATTTTGAAGTTGTGAATTAAAATGGACTCTATCTTATTTACCTAAACTACGTATTTCGAATAAAAATTTCATGAGTTGGCCCGTAAACTCATTTAGTCGACAAGAAGAATTAAAAGAATCTCCCAAAGCTCGCCCCATACAATTCTTACCTTTTTCGGCTTAATCATGCATTTGTGATTAACCTTTTCAGCAAAGAACGCGAGACCAAGCTCTAAAAGTAGTTTTAATCAAGTATTTAAAATGTCAATGACCGCAAAAGGTTGAAACAATTCGTAACAATCTACGTATTCTTAGTACGTTAATAATATTCCACAAGAACGCAACGCGATGCTATGTTCATTGCAGTGTTATATTTTCATTTCATTATAACACGACATGTATGGATTATTTTAATAATGACCATTAAAATAGCATTTGAATTATTTTAAAATGTAAATGAATATTTCAATTTTCGTTTAGTGCAGTTTTGCTTGCATGATGCTTGTTTTAATTAATTAGCGTGCTATCTTTTTGAGTTTAAACTAGCTAAATCACTCTCGTTCCATTAAATAATCATTTGCGAAGATTACGTAATCCTTTGTTCTGTTAACGTAATTATAACCAATTAATACACTTTATCCGTATTGCATAAACGGGAAGGTAAAAAAAGTCTTACTCGTATAACAATTAGACTTTTGAAAGTACAGTTCCGATGCCCATGCAATAACTAAAACAAAAAGTAGTAAATCTCAAATTGTAATAGATTTTTATGAGTTCTCACTTATCGTAGAACGATGATTAGAAGTTCCTCTATGAGTGCTTTATACAGGAAGGACAGGCTGGATGTTTCCGCTCTGTAGCACTGAAATCTGAATTGGGCCACCGTACAATTCTAATGTGGTTTTGCACACTTTACATTTCAATGTTAATTTCAGGGTTTGTACAATACTCTACAGCTCCCTGTATACAAAACCTTACATTGACCTTTTCGGCCTTTTCATTGCTAATTTTCTATATTTCTGTCGAAGACGGTCATTCGTTTGGTAGCTAAACGAAAGGCAGCACGATTCCCGGAAGATGGCAGCACGATTGCGGTATCGTTGGAACTTGACTAACTTCGTGCTACGACAGAGACAAGCCGATGGAGGCGCGTAGACACAATCATACTTACCAAGCAGCCTTTTTGAAGAGCAGTGCCTCCGTCCTGAGAGCTGTCATTCGTTTTCGTTTGCTAGCGTCAAGAGAAGATTTCTAAATTGTTCTAAGAGAACAAACGTGATTGGTATACTCAATATTTCTCTTAGCTTGATCACCCTATTCGCCCCTACGATGCCTGACGATGGTGTTAATAATTGTGGCTTCTCCGACATATATATTTATACAGCAGCTGCTTTCATTTCACTCCATACAGAAGAGGGCCGTTTGGATTGTCGATAATCCCATTCTCAAGGATCGTTTGGAACCTCTGGATCTACGGAAGGAATTCGGTTCTCTCTCTGTTTTGTACCACATGTTTCACGGGGAATGCTCTGAGGAATTGTTTGAGATGATCCAGCCAACTCGTTTTTACCCTCTTACAACCCGCCACCGAAGCAAAGTTCATTGATACTACCTAAAATTACTGGTTCATCCATAGTGCGTTTCCAGATTGTTTAACTGCGAAGTATCATCCCTTCACATTGTTTCGACTTAGCTTCTCGCCCCTAGTATTGCTGACGTCAATGACCGACGGTAAACAATCATCCTCAGGTGGGCCGTATGCTCGTCGAAGTGCGTGCAAAGGGAATAAAAAAAGGAATAATATAGATCTTCTATCCTAATATAGATCTAGCAGATATTATATGTATGTATTATTCGAACGCATTGGTTTTGAATTATCAAGATTTCGATATTTAATTAATCTGATATTAATGAAACTTTCTTAATGTTTTCAGTGTCACAATCCGAAGGAGATAAGGGTATTTTATGAGCAGATTAAACTACGTGCACACCTGTTATAACAAGAATCAGTCTTCAAATAAAAATATTGATATTGGAAACAACTTCCCTTCTCAGCGATAAAGACCGAAACGGAAGTCACTCTAAGAGCAAACAGACCAAAAATTAAAAGAAAACGGGCTCTAGTTTGTTTTGCGATAACAACTTTATTTTGCACTTATTTTGACGTCATCGATAAAATCCTTATTCACAATAGCATTCGGTATATTTAAGATTAAATCGCGGTAGAAATAAGCGGTCGTAATGACGGAAATTTATAGCATTTGTGGGAATGATTATTATCTCACAGTGCTATTCCTTCATCGGGAAAGTTCATGCACCCCAGTGCACCCCAGTCTCTTAGAAGAAATCTTACCTGCATACGGGCTTTAAACACCGGCACGATCAAACAGCTCTATACCACGACGACTTCGCTCATACGGAGATAGTATTAATATTTTATCGATAATAGAGCTGCTACCGAGGAATACACTATACATCTTTACGACATTTGTGCTCATTATCGACTGTAAGTACTTTCTATAAAGGCGTTTTTCGATAAAAAAAATTAACGTATAAATTTGCAGCCAACAGATCTTAATTGGTTAAACCAAATAGGTATGTACGAATATATCAGTTTTGTTTAAACACGCAAATGTTCAACTTCTGAAAATGTCGGCTAATACTTGGAGCAATAAAAAACATAAACATTAAATTTCTTGATGAAAATCACCAATGAAAATAATATACGGCAGTACGGTTTCTTACCTTTTGCGCGTGAAACAAATCGCATGACACTCGTTCGAATCGTGCCGCACTTATTGCCCAAATCAGACACTGCTTTGCCGCCTTATCGCTTTCCTTATTTATTCATTTTAGTGAGGGTCACGTACCCGTGTTCACGTGTTTGTCAATTATTGTGCTATAACTGAACGTATAGATTGATTTTCCCTGAACACGACATTTTGTTGTTTCATTCGAAGTATACTTCCGAGCTTTGCCCGGTTTTTTTTTGTTTGATAAATTGTGTTTTTTTAGAAATTACATTTAAATACGAATTACATATTATTGATATTATATTATATTATTTGTTATTTTCTTTCAATAAAAAAAAAAAGTTTATGTTTAAGTTGATTATCGATAAAGTTGATTATTGAACACTATGAAGTGTATAAAAAACCCCCGTATTTAGGTAAATTGACGTGCGTTTACTACCCACTATTGAACCCGGGGAGATTTTTAAAATATTTATAAATCTTAAATGCTTCGAATACTTATTTTTTTAATATAGAATATGGGAATGCTTAATTAAATATTCGTTTCTCCTGTTCATGTAATCCCTGCCTATGCCTTGACAGCTTCGCTTTGATAACTAGACGAGTACACATTTATTTGTATTTTGATCCGCTTTGCTTGACTTTGCCTATAATATTACTTGTGTCTGATAAATGATGCTGCCAGGGACAATGTTCGACTACAAAATAATCTGTCGAATATGGAGCTCCAGGGTTTTATATTCTGGTTTGATGTTTAATAGCACTGGCCAGTATTCTATTACGTTTTGTCGAAGAGTGGTGGTAGGACCTCTTGTGAGTCCGCACGGGTAGGTACTACCGCCCCGCCTATTTCTGCCGTGAAGCAGTAATGCGTTTCGGTTTGAAGGGTGGGGCAGCCGTTGTAACTATACTGAGACCTTAGAACTTATATCTCAAGGTGTGTGGCGCGTTTACGTTGTAGATGTCTATGGGTTCCAGTAACCACTTAACGCCAGGTGGGCTGTGAGATCGTCCACACATCAAGGCAATAAAAAAAAAAAAAGAGAAGATGCCAGATCATCTCTTGCGACCAATAATAATACCTATTGTTATTCACTCACGCCCAGCCCTGAGGATGGTGTAGTGAACTTTAATTGGTGCTAGAGTGATTTAATTCATCTATAAATTAATTTAAATAAATAAAAAATAGGGTTTCATTACTTTTAAGTAAAATTTAATTTTATCTTCTTTTTCCCTACCTTATCCCACTAGGTGGGGTCGGCACAGCTAATTTTTCTCTTCCATTCTCTCAACATTTAATTTTAAAAGTTCATTTAATTTAAAAGAACGTAACGATACGAAAACAATACTAGAACTGCTGAACTCAATTCATATTAAATGAAATTACTCTGGCTTAAGTATTATTTTTACGAGCATACAGCTTTGCTATTCGTAATGTGCACTAGACAATAAAAATAACGAGGGAACTGAACTATTGGGTTGTATTGCATGGTACAATAATGCTTAGCGAAATATGTGCGCTCTGCGGATATAAAACAGGATGAGTTTTTATTTGTTTAACTCGAAAAACCCGGGCACTCCTACCTGTAACTATTGCTAGCCTATGAAATAATTTTTGAAATAACATGCGTATAGATTTGTTGAAATTACATACGTATCGTCTATCGTCCACCAATGGTACTAGTATAAAAAAACTTTTGTGTAGATCCAACAACAGCTGTACCAAGTTTCATCACAACCAAATGAATCGATTATTAGCGCATAGAGGAAAAACATACAAAGATTCTCATGCTATTGAAACTATTTTTACACCTTCTATCGTACTTGATGACGATACTGTGACAGAAATGTAGCTTGAAGCGATGAACAATGAATGTTACAAGAAAAATAGTTAATTGAAATTTAAACTTAGAATTGTATTATGACGCATGTCACTTGATTATTGCCATATTGCCTGTGTAACTGATAATACTGAGTCTCATTAACGTAGCCAAATGTGTAGAGGTTCTAGAAACCGAGTTATGTTGAAGTCTCGTAATCGAACACTCATCTTCTAGGTGTCTTAATCTTCAAACCGGAGGTACATTCATTCGCGAAACAGCTCTCCGAGGGTTGTTAGTCCACGAGATGCACCAGTAACTCTTCGAACCTCCCTCCTCTGTCCGCCTTGGAGCCTGTCACCCGACCAAGCAAATCCTCCAGCCTAATAAAACAAAAGGTTTAATAGCTTCGCGGCCGAAATTGATTCCGGATTTAACAGTATTATAGCCAAATCCCTCCCTATATCAGTACACCGGGCATATTACCCACTAGACCACGGAGATAAACATTAAAAACAATACAATGCCAAAGAATTTTATTAAAATCAATTTTTTTATTTTTTTTTTTTTATTTTTTTATGATTGAAAGTTTACTGGTGGCCCGAAGGCCTTTCCAGTTTCACCAGGACAGGTGGGCGAGCAAAGGCTCAGCCAAGAGGGGTGGGATTTGCTAACAACTGCCCGAGCGCCTCCGAAGGAGACCTAACAACTCAAGAGCAATTGTTTCGCGAATGAATCTACTACCGGATCGGAATCGCGACCCGCTGAGAAGATCCGGCGAGAAACTCAGCGGGCTGATGCATGGGTTAGGTTGCACGTCGACCTCTTTGTCGAGTTCGACGAGTACGGTTACCGGGGTCCCTAAGCCTGCCCCTAGTATTAGAGCTGAAGGCATCTAATGCAAAGGTTATTGGATCTGATGGATCCGTAAGGACGTGTCTAGGGCGTCGACGGTGACTGGCTCCTGCATGATCAGGATTCGGGGAGTAGTCAGCGGCGGCAACGATAAGGCGATTATCATGACGCATAGCCTTATCGAAGTATCGTTCCGACGCTGACTTCATGTATTTCCGAATTGATTCGAGGCCCAGGTCGTCGTGTAGGTCAACGTTCCTCACGAACCACGGAGCCCCGACAGCTAACCTGCAAAAGCGGGATTGTAGGGATTGGAGGGTGTCTATGTGTGTGCGGGCCGCGTGAGCGAACACCACACTCGCGTAAGTCATGACGGGCCTTATGCAAGTTTTGTAAAGTGTCACCTTGTTCCGAAGGGACATTTTACTCCGCTTACAGATCATGGGGTAGAGTCTACCGAGAATAAACGCGGCACGGTCACGGACTGATTTTATATGCGGGCGGAATGTCATCGATGCATCCAGGGTAACGCCCAGGTACTTGACCTTCCTGGCCCAGGGTATGGGTTGTCTAAAGAGAGTAATCGGGGGTGTGAGATTCCTCCTCCTAATCCGGGAGGAAATCCGTGTGGAGCTTCCCCTCTGAAATAGCACCGCAGTACTTTTCGCTGGGTTGATGTCTATGCGCCATTTTCGGAACCACTGTCCTAGGGCTAGGGCTGCGCTCTGAAGCTTCTTCGCGATTAGGGACTTATTTCTACTAGAATAGTAAACAGTCGTGTCGTCGGCGAATAAAGCTAAATGGGTCGGCGGCGACCGGGGAATATCGTTGACGAATAAGCTAAATAGGAGGGGTGAGAGGACAGAGCCTTGCGGGACTCCAGCTGTGAGAGGTCGTGGGGAGGAGCGGGTTCCCTCGACTCGATATCGAAAAGAGCGGTTCGACAAGAAGTCCCGTATGATGAGCACGAGACTATCCGGCACGCCCATGTTGAATAGTTTGAAAATCAAACCATTGTGCCAGACTTTGTCGAACGCTTTTGCGACGTCGAAGAAGAGAGCTCCCGTGTATAACGGTTTTGGTCGATTAAGCCCCACAAGAATGTGCTCCGTGAGGCGGTGCACCTGTTGAACGCATGAGTGATTTGTACGGAATCCGAATTGTTCATCGATGAGAATGCCCTTGGATGAGACGAAGTCTCTGAGGCGTTTGTAGAGCAGACGCTCATACAGTTTGCCTAGAGACATGAGGAGGCTAATCGGGCGGTAGCTCGTCGGATGATTTTTTGGTTTACCGGGTTTATGTATGCCGATAACGTCCGCTTCTTTCCACACCGCGGGAAAGATACAGTTCGCCATAGCGGCATTGAAAATAGATGCCAACATCACGATGAGTTGGACGGGTAGAAGTTTAATAACGCGGTTGGATATACCGTCGGAACCGGGAGCCTTGCGAGGACGTAGGTCTTTGATCAAGTCTTTAACTTCCATCGGGGTGATAAAATCAATTACTCTTGTTAATTACTACTTATATGATATCGGAAAATTACCAAAATCTTTCATTAAAAATAACCTATAGGATACATCTACAGGAGCAATGAGAAATTAATCGAAGCAAAGCCATCTAGTGGCCGACGCCCGTAAACATTTTGTTGAGAGCTTGAGTTGCCTATCTATTAACTAATTTATGTGTATCATAGATAATACATATACTATACTTCATAATCTCGTTTATGTGTACAACGAACAGAGTTGTTAATCAAGTAAAATAGGCGTACTGAAACTTTATTCATCTACCCTCATTCCGTAACAATAAACGCAGATATGGAGACCTCTTTAATTTTCGACGCCTTTTTTTCTTTTATTAGTATAGATTTGTTCTTCAGATGGTCATCGCATTCATTTGTGTGCGTGACACCTACATATGTGTATTATATCTCTCTCTTCAATCGGTCCTTCATTGCTGAGGATCGTGACTCCGCTTGATTCCGTCAACTAGCTGTCTCCATCGATCCCGTTCTGTAGCTTGGTGGAGTGTGTCGCTGACAGGTAATTTTAGCTCCTCCTCTCTTTGGTCCGACCATATATATATATGTGTGTGTGTGTGTGTGTGTGTGTGTGTGTGTGTGTGTGTGTGTGTGTGTTATATAGGTACATCTAAAACTCCGAATGTAAAATATATTTCACAAAGATCCAAATTGGAATCCGAACAAACCACTCGACAGACTAAGAGACTATATATCGACTATAAATCGAACTAAACAAAGACATAAATGATAAATAATTTTACACCAAAAAATTAAGTTCTAGAATAACTTTAAACCAAAATATAAACTGGAATAAACGTCACAACGCACATATTATGTTTACATGAAGCTCTGTTTCTGATTGCAGACTAATTGCGTTCTGATGAGTATGCATGAACTAATGAATGCAAAGCTCGCTGTGCGGCTGTGAACATTTAATTAGATAATTGCGTGTGTGTGTTAATTCACAACCGTTACGTATTTAATTAAGCTGTACGTACATTTTCATAGTCGTGTAAATAAAAAATATACGCCCCGAAGAGAAAATGCTCCTTTATTTTAAGTCGGTTAAAGAGTGGCCATCACTATCTTTTTATTCCTGATTTAGTTATTATTTTTAATCACGACTGTCAAACGTCATACAGGTATTGTGCGACAGAGATAACGCTCTACGAAGCCGAAATTATCCGATTGTCCTTCTCCAAAAGTCGATGTNCATAGTCGTGTAAATAAAAAATATACGCCCCGAAGAGAAAATGCTCCTTTATTTTAAGTCGGTTAAAGAGTGGCCATCACTATCTTTTTATTCCTGATTTAGTTATTATTTTTAATCACGACTGTCAAACGTCATACAGGTATTGTGCGACAGAGATAACGCTCTACGAAGCCGAAATTATCCGATTGTCCTTCTCCAAAAGTCGATGTGCGATATTTATTGTCAGGTACTGTACTTCATTTAAGATCATGCAAAATACACTAATATTTGTATACTACAGTGTTCTTGCTAGGGCAGATGTTAGCAGTATCTCAGGCTGAGCCCCGTGAGCTCGCCTACACATACGGTAAAGCCAGAATACCCCCTCGAGGCTATTAGTTGTAGGTGGGGAAAATTTTAGGTAGGCAAATTATGAATACCAAAACAATTTTCAAGGAAATCGTAACATCTGCGCAATATTTATGTACATGTTAGAAAATAATTCAGATTAAATAAAAAAGCCTAATAGTAGATATTTATTTTTTGTACATCGGAGACGGGCTTGTTACAGTATTTATCTTTCATGTTTAAAACCCCATCTAGTTCAAATACACGAGGCTAAAATATACATTTATTATTATATTAAGAGTAAACTTAATTTTAACATTTTCAACAAAATTAATGCTGCCACAATGTTTAACATCTTTTTAGAAAATTACAGAATCCAATTTAAATGAATCTGCATAGTATAGTTTTCTTGTTCAAAAAATATTCAACCACACTATTTAGTGTGATTAAAAAACTTATTAGACTTAACGTCGTCTTTGAATTAACTATTTTGTTCCGAAATTCAAAATATCTTAAAACTTTTGTTGTTCCAAAGTTGTGAAACTTTCTCTTAATCGTCCAATTACCATCATCATCATCATCATCATCAACAGCCCACAGTCGTCCACTGCTGGACATAGGCCTCTCCCAATCTACACCACTAAGCCCGGTCTGCTGCTCTCCTCATCCACCTCCTGCCGGCCACCGTGCGGAGGTCGCACCATCGCACCATCTAGCCATCTAGTCCAATTACCATTTTAATATAATTTGAAGATGAAAAATATTTGTAATAAGTCGTGTTTCTCTATTTTATATAGCACAGTTGCTCAATACAATATTTCACTTGACCTTTTAATATTTTACCTTTGTAATTACATTTTAGAGGGTCCGCTGAAACTGCGGTATTTTTGTACGTACTCTGTGACAAATGTACGCTTACAGCGAATTAATTACTTTGTGGGTTATCCTATTTAAAGTGTTTAAAGCGTGATTAACAACGCTGTTGGGAATCCTTTAATTAACCGTCTCGATCAAGTAGATGACTCCCTGATCTTGTACTCAGTTTTTTTTTTATTGCCTATCCCACCTGGTGTTCAGAGGTTACTGGAACCCATAGACATTTACAGCGTAAATGCGCCACACACCTTGAGATATAAGTTCTAAGGTCTCAATATAGGTACAACGGCTGCCTCACCCTTCAAACCGAAACGCATTACTGCTTCACGGCAGAAATAGGCGGGGCGGTGGTACCTACCCGTGCGGACTCACAAGAGGTCCTACCAAGCGATGTAAGACTATTTAAAAATACTTATCTCTTTAATATCTGTTTAACCACGAAAATAAGTAGGTTTGCCTTTAAATGTATTTAACTCATCCAATCATATTTAATCGTATGAACCAATCTTATCTACCCATTTCCGATCTACTCTCAGATGAATACCGTATGTAATAAATAGTACTGTAGCTTCTCTTAAATTATGCACTTAACTAAAACAATTTCTACACCAATGGTACTACTTTTTGCGGTTTTCGTGACCCGTAGACATAACTTAAATTGTTTTTACGGTTTAATCTCTCAACGACTGACAGCAATCCGTGACCACGAAAACTGTAAGGCTTTCGAAACGTTAGAATTAACAGAATGACAAATAAAAAAACGTGATATTAAAACTATGCATTAAGTTTTTAAAACCTGTACCAGTTGCTTTACTCGACCTTCACGACGACCTGGACTGAGAGTCCATCAGTAAGTATCTACAGTAAGCATCAATGCGTCATTTCGATAAAGCGGCACGACACGAGAACCCTCTCATCGTGGCTGCCGGTAACTACATAGCCGAACCTGCGGACCAAATGGTAAACAGTCGACGTCGCCCAAAACACGTCATCTCGGATCCTCCCGATCCACTAACAGTGCTTTTAGATACCCCGAGCGCCGGTCATCGTTCTCGTCGAAGGCGCACTGAGTTTCTCGCCGGATCTTCTCAGTGGGTCGCGTTTCCGATCCGGTGGTAGATTCTGCGACGCACGGTTCATGCTAGAGTTCGTGTTAGCAACATCGTCAGGTTTGAGCCGCGTGAGCTCACCTACTAGCCCGGTGACGCTGACATGGTCTCTCTAGACCATCAGTTTAGGTAGAAAAAAAAAAGTTGCTTTACCCAACGTAAAAATCATAATTTGAGCAAAGTGACTCCACTTCACGGCGTATTCCGCTACATAACAAACCGCATTATATAACAAACGATAAATAAGCTACATTTTAATGGCACTAATAATTCGTGATAATAAGAAAAAAAAAACGTTGTACATTCAAGGACCTGTATTTATTAGCTAACTATTTTCGTCGCCCGTCAATAGCTCAGAGCGGTACAATGTATCAAGATAATAATATGTTTTCTGTAATTAGTGCTTCTATAATTATTTAATATGACTTTTTAGGAATAATAAATTGTTGGGGCCTCTGAATGTCTAGCTAGCTTATGGTTCATTGGTATAAAGCTGCAGGAGTCATCGGTAAGCCCATCGTAAATGATATTATATGATGTGAATATTTAAATGAATAAGGGATACATTTTGTTTGAACATAGATATTTTTTACGGGTGGTAGGACCTCTTGTGAGTCCACACGCGTAGGTACCACCACCCCGCCTATCTCTGCCGTGAAGCAGCAATGCGCTTCGGTTTGAAGGGTGGAGTAGCCGTTGCAACTATACTGAGACCTTAGAACTTATATCTCAAGGTGGGTAGCGCATTTACGTAGTAGATATCTATGGGCTCCAGTGACCATTTAACACCAGGTGGGCTGTGAACTCGTCCACCCATTTAAGCAATTTTTAAATGGTAAATTAATTTAACTTGGCATCAACATATTAGTAAAGTTCTAAAATAGCGATTAATAGTCAAAGCCGAACGCCGAGAAGAATTTCGATCGACTCTCATATAACGCATGCATATACAGTACATACATATCCCATTCCCTCCTTCGGGGACACTAACCAAGTGATTTTGCCTCCGTAATTCCATTAAACTTTGTAGTTTGTTCAATTTGCTTCGTCTGCCAACAGTTCCGGCTTCGGCAACCATCCTTTGAGATATTTGTGGGTTTGGAATGTTTATTCGGGTCGGGTTATGTACTGTGTTTGAGAGTGAAGTAGTGCCCCTTACCAAACCGGACATCCATCTTAGTTTGCTTACCGATATTTGTTAACCATCATCGCGAATGGATCGATAAACATTACCTTTGTTTAAGCTAAGTTTAAGCGGCTATGCAGCTTTTTTTTGTTGAAAATTCGTTCTGATGTTCGATGCGGTTATGTCAAAACATTTGAGCGGTGTTCCTTTTCAGATACTGAAACATGTTTTCTTTGGAGATAGGTAGCAAAATCTACTATTTATTATTAAATATTACTACTATTATTCTTTTTTTCTCGATTTTATGATCTATTGTTTCGTTAAATTTAGTTTTATTTTTGCAAGATTTATTCGATTTTGTGCCTCTGACTTGTACTGAGATGATTCCAATTCAGTACCGAACAGAACCGCCATAAATAAGGATACCTTTATATTCTTATCACGGTCCGCAGCGTTCTCTATGTGCTTCAACCAAAATGTAGTACCGCTGTCTACTAATATAGTTCGTAATCTGATGAAGTCTTTGTTCTGAAAGCTTACTCGAATACATAAAGGGATGCCCAGAATACAAACTCATTATACTGTTTGTCTTTCTTGCACGTTCTCTCTAAATACAGAGTGCGAGTAAGATACAGAGTCAACAGCTAGCTAATAGACTTTATAGAAGTAAGTATTTATTTTGCTGAATAAACTTAGCGACATATCACTTCTGTTAGATAATGAGTTGTGATAAGATAGAACTTCTCAGGTAGGTAAGTAGGTAATATTATACAGATGTTAGGTACGTAATATGTTATTTGAGGAGGGTCGGAACAAAAACTATTAATTAATATATTTCTTTAAATTTAAATAATGATGTGCTGTTTATGGTCTGACGCTCCTAAATTGTAATATGTAGTTTACTGTTATTTTGTAGTATGTATGTAAGTAGATACGTAGCAATTTATCGTCACAACAATATTTTGTGTAGTGATAAGGCCACTTATCGGTAAGCCGTTGGGAGTGGACGTGCAATTAAGTCATGCAATTACCCTGTAGTTAACATTCGCATGCAGTTAGCAGCGTTTTTAAAAAATAAATAAATACCCAACACGTATTCCCGAACAACACCCATGATGACGGAACAATGTAAGTATAAAAAAATCTGGCCGTGTAAAAAGCTCCCGAAAACTTAACTAATTCGCATATGCGAGCTTACAACATTCCTATTGCCAGTAAATATTACATAAGTCATCCGTGACCAAGAAAACTGTAAAGTACGAAACTTTATTATAATTTTAAATAAAATCTGTACTGTGAACTCACGTAGACCAATAAAAAGGATAATATTAAAAATGAATTTATTAATATTAGTATACATTTGCGTATAAACCTAAAGTAATTTTTCGATAGTATCACTGTTCAACCAATAGAATAAGACCTCTTGAATACTGCGTGCTTTCTGCTCCTGCAAAATCTTCGTCTGATTTTTCTCTTTGTGTGAATGCTTTTGAATTTTTCATTACTATTCACAGTCTCAACGATGTTTATCCATTTTTGATCGAAATCTTCAGGTGGCTTATCGTTTACTAGTATTATTGGCATTATCAAGGAGTTGTTCTCAACCTCTGTTTTGATATTGCTTGATTTTAAAGGCACCGCTGCATCATTTTTGTTCGGCAATAGTTTCTCAGGATCGTCTATGGATGTCATACTATTTTCTTTACTTGAGATGACTTTTATTTCTATATTGTTTTGGTCCAGTTCAGATGTGACGTCATTATTAGCGGCTTCCTGTGCGGCCAGCGCGGCTTCCGCGTCCAGAAACTGAAAGTAATTATTCATGATGTTAATAAAAATGAAAGAAAAAGTTAAACTACTTCTTTTTGCAGTTTAGTATGCAAGAACTACAGACAAAAATGTATATCATTATTACAAAGAAACTGATACCGGTTTTACTATCGCGTTTGAGATAATTTGTTTAGGTTGACTTCTAAACAGATACATTTTAATGTTTTTACGCTACGTAAAGATTATGAAAACTATAACAACACGGCTGGATATTATCATACACATCAATGTTTAAATATTGTCTTCTGAAAAGTTCAAACTTCAAAAACTATAATACTTCTTTTCAAGAAAACACTTTTGCGTTCTATTTTAAATTATAAATTGAAATATATTATGATGATGGGCAATAAATACTTCCGTGATGCAAATAACTTGTTCAATCTGGTGTGTTCTTAGACTTCGAAGAGTTGTAGGTATTATTTATAAACAGCCAGCACACTAATGAATATTTCCTAAATTTCAAAGTCGTCGTAGGCTAAAGCCTNACTTCTTTTCAAGAAAACACTTTTGCGTTCTATTTTAAATTATAAATTGAAATATATTATGATGATGGGCAATAAATACTTCCGTGATGCAAATAACTTGTTCAATCTGGTGTGTTCTTAGACTTCGAAGAGTTGTAGGTATTATTTATAAACAGCCAGCACACTAATGAATATTTCCTAAATTTCAAAGTCGTCGTAGACTAAAGCCTAAGACGTCCGAAAAACTCATACTGGTGCTTAAAACCCGCAGTCGGGTACTTATTTTTGTAATGAAATACGTACTTGGCGCATTATCACAAACGTCATTATCATTACAAATTTCTTCCAGAATGAATGATAAATATTATGTATTTGCACCTTGCATTATGTATTAAACCTACAAAAATTATAATAGGTTGAGGAAAAGTTTCTTCGCATTTTTAAAAAAATTATACTAAAAACATTTTTTAATATAGTTTATTTACATTTAACTAAGTATGTAGGTACCATTTTGTTCGATAGCTATCTGCCATCTTGTAAGTAGGGACATGATCCCATTGCTATAGAAATTTTGAGGCTTCTAATCAAAATACCGCGACAATTGGTTTTGGCAGTCCTCTCGTGATGTTAACCTGACACTGCCTAAAGAATTCTGAAGAGACCGAAACAGGTAGTAATCTGAAGGTGCAAGGTCAGAACTATACGGCGGATGCATTAACGCCTCCCAGCCAAGCTCTCTTAATTTTTGCTGAGTGGCTAAAGATGTGTGAGATCTAGCGTTATCATGATGAAAAACCACACCCCTTCTGTTGATTAATTCGCGTAATGACTGATGGTAGGGCGTCTTTTGCAGCCACATAGGTAAGTAGTACCATCCTAACTATGTCTGCTACGAAGCAGTAATGCGTTCCGGTTTGAACGGTTCCATGGGAGCCACTGTACCATAGAACTCTTGTCTCAAACTAGGTGCCGCCACCTATGTTGTTGATTTAAATCGTCTCCGATAACCACATGAGAGGAGCTGGTGGATTCGTCCACCCATAGTACAAACGTTTCCCCCCCTTTCGCATTATTGCTTCACGGCAGAAATAAGCACGGCAGGAATAAATAGCCTACCGGATCCCTAGCACTAGTACGAAGCAGTATTTATCCCAAAAATTATTTTTCTACCTCTGATAACGTGTGTAGAAAATATCGTGATAATTTGTTTGTCGTAGCTAAGACACGAAAGCGTAGCAAAGAAACTAATTTTCGAATTTATCGTAAGAT
Source organism: Bombyx mandarina (assembly GCF_003987935.1). The sequence goes on from NW_021011568.1 coordinate 456,415, forward strand.
TTAATTTAATTTCTAAGCCTTGGGTGGCCCTACGACTGCGAAAATTAGGTCACCTATTAAATCCTCTAACGCCTCTCTCTAATCGAAGTGCCTTTGTTTTAACCGTAACGGGGTAATTAGAAATTTCACTGAGCATATTCGCATAACGAACTAACAAACGAATTTCCATTATGTAGTTTTAAATTTTCTATTAAAGGACTATTTTAGTGTACTGCAAACTATCGTTTCTATAAATTAATACATACTATTACGACTACTTTTACTGTTAAATACATCTCTTGGAATCAGAAGCAAAAAACCGAGATTTGTTGTTAGTTTTTTGTTATTTCTTGGGCCCGAACGTCTGGCCTAAAATATAAAAATAACGCCTAAAAAAACCATTACATTTATTTTTGGATCAATGAATGCAAACAATTTTACATCAAAGATGGTCGCTCATTACGCAATTTGTGACTAGATATCATATATATTATACCGTCTATCCAACCACAATGATTAAAATCCTAACAAATTAAATTGTTCACTTAAAACAATTTTATTGAAGTTACAGATATCCGTGTGCCCCTGGTATTAGTATTTAGTTGTCAATATATTGCCTTTTTGACATTATTCTGAAATAGAAATGTTACTCATCGAAAGCTATCTATTTTGCGTACTTCCGGAGCCCGCAATGTAAAGCATACAAAACTTGGGGGACAGCAATAACGAGCGTACTTATATCGCATTCATTGCGTCACGCGAATACCGACGGCCTCACTGAGCGCTTGCTGCGACTACTGACCATTGACTCTCATTGACCATAAGGAATGTTCTAAAAACATTTTTCTTGAATTAAGTTAAATTTGTCAACCTAACGCTCTACCAAATTTACAGTATGCATTCCACATTAAATGTATTATGACGAGTGGCTGTATCGTTAGCTAAAAGTTTATTTATAAAAAAGTTTCGGAACATCATCATCCGTTTAAAACAAAACATGTATGTAAGTATGTTATTGTTAATAAATAATAATAGACAACGAAAATAAAACGTAACAAAAAACTGAAATTAAAATGTTTATATTTCGGTCAAAGTAAGATACTTCCAGCATGCACTCCAATATTTATGAACGTTAAAATAACGTTTGCATCTCACACAGACCTAGAATGTAGAATTAATTCAATTCGACAGACTATCCATAAGTCTCGTTTGAAGAAGGGTATGTCATAGCGCTCGGGAAACACCCTGGAGGAGAGTTCATTCCAAAGTCGGATGATCCGTGGCAAAAAAGTTCTCTGGAAGCGCACGGTGGATGAACCCAGTGGTTCTAGGTAGTATGGATGAACTCCGGAGGCGGGCGGTGCGATGGTAAAAACGAGATTATCAAACAATTCCTCAGAGTACTCCCCATAGAATATACGGTACAAAATACAGGGAGAACCGAAGTCCCTTCGCAGACTCATAGGTTCCAAACGACCCGTGAGAATGGTATTATCGACGATGGGAACGGCCCTTTTCTGTATGAAGTCAAATAGAAGTAGCTTAAACAAGGCTTTTTAGGCAGCGACTTGGCTCTGCCCCTGGCTTTGCTGAAGTCCATGGGCGACGGTAACCACTCACCATCAGGTATGCTTGTCTGTATACAAGGGCAATAAAAAAAAAACGTATGGCACTCGGGAAGTGCCGCGGTAAAGCTTGCATAGCATTTTTTATCAACTTATGCAATTATAGTTAGACAGTGATAATTTAATATTAAAACAATAATAAAACAAGACCACGCTATATTAAACATTAATAAAAGCAAAACCTTAACTGTCCCCTTCACACTCATAAGCTAGACCGCGCGAGACAGAGATGGGCAGAATTTTCATGATGCGCATGCAGTGTGACGTCACGCCACGCGCTTATTCACAAACACTACACAAGCGCAACGTGTGAATGTGTTGAACGCGAGCTACATGGTAGGCGGAGTGAGGGGTGTCAGGTTTTTTTCGTTACGGAATTTCATGATTTCGGTCGCCGCGCTCAAGGCCCACGATAAAATCTATGCAATAGCTTAAAAACAATAAGTAATTTTAATAAATATCTTCGTAAGCAAACGATAAATAGTTTCCCTAAACGCTGAGGTGTCTCGTGACTGATCCACTGTACCTGTCTATAAAAAAGGAAAGAAACCTATTTTCACGCACTGTGATTGCTATACCTGAAGCAGAAAATTTGCTCCTAGGTACATTCTCTGTTCCGAAAAGGCTCACAATATTTGTCTATCAAAACTAGTGCAGCTTATACTGGATTTTGGCTTGAACAAATATATTTATTTATTAGTTTTGGATAGTAATGTATTAGTACATCCAAGTCGCAGTGACTGTTAGCTCTACAGTCGTTGAGACTGTCAATAACAATGACAAACGATTTGACGTTGACTCAGCAAATATATGATCTGCGGCTTCGAAATAGGGTTCGTTACCCTCTGCGTCTAAGAACTCAACAAGATAAATACATTGGTTGAAGCCCGCAAATTTTCGTGCTAATGTTTATCGGGAAGGAACATAATAAACACCCAAACGGATCCAAAAGGATTCAAAGGGATGTTTGTTATACAAGAAAAAAAATACATCAAAGTCATTCAGTTCGGAATCTGTGATGTTGTTTACGGAACGCACGTGCATTTTCGAAATCCAGTCTTGTACCATGACGTAAACCTAGCGTACGATTGGAAGGAATTTACACAGAGCAGCTTCCTATGTTTCGTATCGAATCCGAAATAAAATAAAGTATGACGTTTCAGTTCGGGCCGGCGTTCTCTCGATTCTATCAACATCGACACGTAATAAACGTCGGCTTTAAGACTTTGTTAGTTTATCTGTGGACATAATTTATGAATGCGGCTTGTGTGTTAGACTCCGTTCTGGTAATTACATACAGCAGGCGGTTAACTCCCGCCGTTGCTATATTATTTAGTTAACAGTGATTTTTTTGACATACTTAAAATTTAATTTGTATTGAATGTGTCTGATTTATGAAAAAAAAAAAAGAGTTTCGGTTGAGAAGCAATGTAATATATTTATTATTTACCAGCGCAGTACAGATGATCTCATACACGTGCTATGTGTCTGTTGACATCAATAGATATCGCAAGATTATAGTCATTTTGAAAAGTACATAATATCATCTAACTACTTTTTTTTTATTGCTTAGATGGGTGGACGAGCTCACAGCCCACCTAGTGTTAAGTGGTTACTGGAGCCCATAGACATCTACAACGTAAATGCGTCACCCACCTTGAGACATGAGTTCTAAGGTCTCAGTATAGTTACAACGGCTGCCCGCACCCTTCAAACCGAAACGCATTACTGCTTCACGGCAGAAATAGGCAGAGTGGTGGTATCACTTTCTAACGCAATTCTAGTTTAAAATAAAGGCATTAATAATTGCATTATTTTCCTTATCTATTCAATGCAAATTAGGATTATTTTTCGTGCACATACATTCCGTTAAAAAAGTATTGGGAATGGATGGTTTGGTTATGGTTCCAAGCGATTTTTTTAGTTTTTCTTGTTGTTGTTAGATTGGTATAGCTGTCTTCCATTTTGGCGCAGAATTTCAGTTACACCTGTCATTCAAACTAAACACAGTGTATTTTTTGTTATATCATTATGTAGTATGAATTGCGAATTTCATAATGGATAAAAAGGTCGAACAAAAAGACTGAAATTTTGCATAACCAATGGAATTTCGTGTTCGGGGTCATTGAAAATGTTACAGACTGCTTACGGTGAATCGATTTTTATCAAAAACGTGTGTTTATAAGCGATACAAAGCGTTCCAAAGAGGTCGAGATGTGATGGAAGAATCTCTTTGCTCTAGTAGGCCATCATCGTCTTTTTTATGATTGAAGGATCACTCGTAGCCCTGAGGCCTTTCCAGTTTCACCAGGACAGGTGGGCGAGCAAAGGCTCAGCCAGGAGCTAAAATACCTGTGCGCTGATGCATTAATGACGTAGGATCGACTTAAATGCAGCCGTCCAGCTTTTTTGTGGCACGACATTCGATAGACAACCGCACAAAGCGCCGTTAACAATATAAACAAACAACGGACAGACAACCGTTTAAAGTCGTCGTGGCCTAAAGGATAAGACGTCCGGTGCATTCGTGTGTAGCGATGCACCGGTGTTCGAATCCCGCAGGCGGGTACCAATTTTTCTAATGAAATACTTACTCAACAAATGTTCACGATTGACTTCCACGGTGAAGGAATAACATCGGCTAATAAAAATCAAACCCGCAAAATTATAATTTGCGTAATTACTGGTGGTAGGACCTCTTGTGAGTCCGCACGGGTAGGTACCACCGCCCCGCCTATTTCTGCCGTGAAGCAGTAATGCGTTTCGGTTTGAAGGGTGGGGCAGCCGTTGTGACTATACTGAGACCTTAGAACTATATCTCAAGGTGTGTGGCGCATTTACGTTGTAGATGTCTATGGGCTCCAGTAACCACTTAACACCAGGTGGGCTGTGAGCTCGTCCACCCATCTAAGCAACAAAAAAAAACCCAGTTCATGTTTTGTAATTTAACGTAACATTTTTTTCAAATTCGGGCATTCAAAATACTGACAACAGTTGACATTTGTAATTATAAACTTCGTGATCTGCTACATAAGAAACACATAGTATAGCTATATACGTAAAAGGTTACGGTTCATATTATAAGTTCTGAAATCGCACAGGTCTCGGATTAAATTAATTTTCATTAACACCTACGAAAAGTTATTTGCAGTATAAATATTTAATGTCGTATTTATCAAAAGTTTTAGAAACCCATTATTTTGTTCGTAAAGGTTATTAGTAAAGAATTATATAATGTTTGAACCGACGACGGATTAAAACGAAACTTTCGTATGAAAATTTAAGCCTTTCCTCTTTATAACATAGTCACTCACTGTATTATTGTAGCTTTTAATTAGTCTACAACTTTCTTATACCTACATTTGCGGCAGAGCGCTATTTTGTATCTTCAGGGGTTGCAGATTAGAGAAATTGAGCATTACACATGCTTTTGACGTTATTTGTTTACTGCTCACTAGCTTTTAACATTGTTATACCTAGTTGATGAATGAAGTCGTCGTGGCCTAAAGGATAAGACGTCCGGTGCATTCGTGTTGAGCGATGCACCGGTCCCATCCGGTCGAATCCCAGGCGGGTACCAATTTTTCTAATAAAATACGTATTCAACAAATGTTCACGATTGACTTCCACGGTGAAGGAATAACATCGTGTAATAAAAATCAAATCCGAAAAATTATAATTTGCGTAATTACTGAAGGTAGGACCGCTTGTGAGTCCGCGCGGGTAGGTACCGCCGCCCTGCCTATTTCTGCCCTGAAGCAGTAATGCGCTTCCGTTTGAAGGGCAACCGTTGTAATTATACTGAGACCTTAGAACTTATATCTCAAGGTGCATTTACGTTGTAGATGCTTATGGGCTCCAGTAACCACTTAACACCACAATCGAAGCAATAAATAAAAAAGTACATTGATGTATTAATTTTCCCTTTTTTATGACGATCACAAACGATTTATTTTTAAGCGCATTCTATATTAGCTTGACCTATATATTACTTTGTATGTGTGTAACGCATTCATTATAATCATAATGTGTGTAAAACAAAACACCAGTTTGGGAATTAAAGTAGTAGTACCTTCATCTAACACAGTATGTATGGTATAACAATTTCCGTTCATAAAATTATTGTTGTATCCACTTTGAGTATTAAAATTGAAACTTGCGTTACGTTTTCAGAGCTTAAGAAGCTTTAACTTAGACGGTTAAGAGATTTACATGAATTAATGTGAACTCGTGGAAAGCTGAAAAATACTATTCGTATTAAATTAATTCTATTTAAAACGATCTAATGATCGTGTTCTTGTTAAATGAATAATAAAAAATGATTTTTGTGTCTTTTTTTAATAGAATGCCGCATTTTGCTCAAACAATGGATGTTTCTAAAGTAGTACTAAATACAGAATTCAACGGGAATGAAATTATTATGAAAAAACAGAAAAACTAATTAAATGTGATATTTTTATATCTTGGTATTTGAAAATCTAAATCTTAGTGTAAATGCTTACAACAATCAAATCTAAATCATAGAAGCGAACATAGATGAAGTAAAAGAAATACTGACTGAAGAAACAGAAAAGTCTTACCCTATGGCACGTTGCAATGATTTATGGAGATACAACCTAAGGGGTTGAAGTCAAGTACATGGCCGATCGTAAATATCATGCCAAATCCCTATGCAGCATGATAAGGATGTGAGATAATGGCAAAGAGAACAAAAAACAACTTAGAAGGTGTAATTGTAATATACAATTACCTTTTCCTTTTTTTTATTGTATACTTGGGTAAACGATCTCAATTTCGTAAGTGCTCGGTGTTAAATTTAAGAAAAAAAAAATTGCGTGATTCCACCCATCTTTAGTCTATGGTTTACTTATCAAGTACCTACTTGTGTGGGTACATAATATGCCATACTAACAGTAATTATGCATATATTATATTTTTATTAGTCGATATTACCCTATTATCATGGAAGTCTTTCACTAACGAATATAAAGTATATATGTTTCCTTAGAAAGTAGTCGCTTCGCTTGATTCAGATACCAGACGTCATATCCTATAATCAAAGCTTACCGGTAGCCGTGGCGCTTAAATTAAATACGTCAGAGCCACAAATTCGATAAACAAAAAAACATCAATCAAACACTTTTCGTGTTTGCAAAATCAATCATACGCAGGTTTCAAAATCATGACGTTTGCCCTTGAAATAATCGAATAGGCAACATCATAATCGACTTCAACGCCTCCAATCATAAACAGACTGTCATAGAAGCATCCGTCGCTACGTGCCGGTTGAATGTTTACATTTCATTAAATGTGCAGACCCCCTTATGACTCAGCGAACGCGATGCGCGATGTTTACAGCGTGAATTTCTTACAGCCCTGTAGTAGTACAACTTTGATGTTTGTTTCCCACGTAATCATAATTTTTTTTTTATTGCTAGGTGAGTGGACGAGCTCACAGCCCATCTGATATTAAGTGGTTACTGGAGCCCATAGACATTTACGATGTAAATGCGCCACCCACCTTGAGATATAAGTTCTAAGGTCTCAAGTATAGTTACAACGGCTGCCCCACCCTTCAAACCGAAACGCATTACTGCTTCACGGCAGAAATAGGCAGGGTGGTGGTACCTACCCGCGCGGACTCACAAGAGGTCCTACCACCAGTAATAATTTGAATCGAAGCCGGCTTGAGCATAAATTCGGTGATAGGAATTGCCTACGAATCGCCCATTCTTTATCCGGGTGTCGTGGCTGGTGAGATACAACAGGTACACGCGTAAATTTTCAACGAAAATAATTTATCTCTTGTCGGGCGTATTTTACCATTAAGTGATGTTTCATTGACATTAGATTCATTTGTCTTCCAGCGTTGATATGTATTGCAGATCCCGTTTAGACTGATGATAACGGTTTGTTAACTAAATGCGAAAGTAACGGGCAATTGAAAATATTTTACATGGTGTTTATTGTAATATATTGTGTTAATTAACATTGACTGCCTACACACTACACGCTCTCTCTAGCTTAAATTATTAAACCGCTGACTATTTCTCGTAATTTACCAACAGAACTTCTGTTTTTATTACCCACTAGCGACCCGCCTTCGCTTCGCTTCGGGAACTGTAATTTATTACTGATCTTATTGAATATTCTTTTATACAAATCTGGTCCTGACACGTAACAAACAAAAAATCTAATCTTTCCTCTTATATTAACGATTCACATTGTTTACTAATAGATATATGCTGTCAAGGGCTTTTTGTAGTACTATTTGAGATAAACATTTCCATTTTACATTATATACGTGTAGCTCCAACGGTTTTTGTGGCACACGCAAAAATAGGTCGCAGATGGCAGTTTTTTTTTCTTCTCACTGGACACTTTTCGTTATATTTTGGGTAATTCACACTATTTTTTTTTTAAATTACAGCCTATTTGCTATTCTGATGTGTAAGCTTAGTGACATATGTATTTATTTATATCAAATCCACAGCCTAAAAAATAAGTTTCAAGCTTTTAGCTCTAAATACGAAGATACAATTTTTCATCCCCCCTTTCAACCCTTTTCGAATTAAAAAGTAGTCTAACTATGTCCTTTCTCGTGCTCTAGTCTATCTGTGTACCAAATTTCATTTAAATCGGGTCAGTAGTTTCAGCGTGAAAGCGCGACAGACAGGCAGTTACTTTCACATTTATAATACTAAGTAAGTATGGACATGGATATTTATTTTTAACTTATTATATTTATGACATTAAATTTACTCTTTTAACACAATAAATACTATGATTTGAATCTATAATAAATACTTAATATCTTTTTTGTCGCTGTTTGGTCTAAAGCATCTTTTTTAAATATCTTTTGACACTAAAATTAGCCAGATGGTGGTGCTTTCCTAATAAAGTTTATATTAAATGTCCCTAGGCATTGGTAAGGTCCATGAGCGACGGTAACTACTCACCATTAGGTGTACCGTATGCTCGTCTGCTACAAGGGCAATAAAAATGATAATTAATCATTTTAATTCGAATAAAGCTAATGCATTACATGAAATGTTCTTAAGCGACTGCTTACAATTAGTATTTTCCTGTTATTTGTTTCATTGTGCAAAATATTTATGTTTTATTTTGGTATAAAATTTTTACAAATAAGTTAAACTAAATAAGTTATTAGAAAGAAGAGGTTTAGTGAATTTTATGCTGTTTTGCAGTCTAATTGAGCATATCATAAGATTGTATGTAACAGAAAAAAATACGAAGATTTGAAGTTATTTTGGGGATTTGTTTTACAATAAACTTCCAGAATGTTCCTTAAATCCTGGTCGAAATCACCGATTGAAGAATCAATTAAACGAGTTTACATGGTTAGGATAGCGTCATAATGAATTCAGTGGATAGCTGCGTGCTGGTTCGTGACTCAGAATAGATGCTAATTATCCTAGAGAGTAATTTTAAAACGCATTTTTTATACATATTAGCGTCTAAAATCTTCATGCGTTCAATTTGATCTTTGTACGAAAATGTTATTCGCTCAATGAAACCAGCCATTTTATTATTATCTATCAAGTAAGTTTTCATAAGCATTTCCTTCGACTTTCATAACTCGTAGACATAATTATAACTAATTTTGCGACTCGTCGGACAGTTATCCGTGGCCACGAAAACTGTAAGGTATTCGAAACGTCAGAAATATTATAATTACACTAGAAAACGCAGGTTTAAATCCTAACAGTACCTTTAATTTAGTAACTTCATTACATCAATACTAACTATGCTTGAAAAATCCATTATCACGTAAATGTTATAATAGGTTGGGGAAAAAGTTTCTCCGCATTTTTAAGAAAATTCACAACATTTTGAAGTGAAACTTCTTTAGGCGCATGGGGGTAAATTTTTTACAGAACGTCACGCAGGTATGCAACGGAAGTGACATCAAACTACTATTGAAATTAAGTACTTGTCAAATGTCAGTAGTAGTAGTTGTTGTATTTTTCCAACCGGAAAGGCAAATGTATCATACCATACAGCCTAATTTTTTTTTTTTTTTTTGTGAAAAATGTTAATAGGAATTGAAATGAAATGAAAAGAATTTGGAACATTAATCAAATAGCATGAAATTAAATTAGTCAATTCAATTGGCGAAATATTAGTCATTTACAATTTAGAAATCTAAACATAATGTGACTGTTAACACTGAGGTTTGAGATTGACATTGGACAGACTTTTGGCGGGAACATATCTTCCTTTTTTCCTTCCTCTAAGTCTCGGAAATCTAAAGTTTTAGATTTGTATAAATATAAGCAAGACTTATAAATTAGTTCGCCAAAAAAGTTTCACTTCTGACATGTGTACTTTGTACGCACGCACTTTTTTTTTTTTATATAGTTTATTTACATTTAACTAAAGTATGTAGGTACCATTTTGTTCGATAGCTTTCTGCCATCTTGCAAGTAGGGACATGATCCCATTGCTATACAAATTTTGGGGCTTCTGATCAAAATACCGCGACAATTGGTTTTGGCAGTCCTCTCGTGATGTTAACCTGACACTGCCTAAAGAATTCTGAAGAGACCGAAACAGGTGGAGATCTGAAGGGCAGGGTCCGGACTATACGGCGGATGCATTAACACCTCTCAGCCAAGCTCTCTTAATTTTTGCTGAGTGGCTAAAGATGTGTGAGGTCTAGAGTTATCATAATGAAAATCCACACCCCTTCTGTTGATTAATTCCGACCGCTTTCTCTCAATTGTTCGCAGTAGAGTTCAGAATCGATGTTCCTGCTTGGTGGTGATAGCTCATAATGAATAATGCCCTTCCAATCTCACCACACACACAGCATCACCTTGTTGCGAGTTAATCCGGGTTTCGCCACAGTCTGTGAAGCCTGACCACGACCTTTTTCACACGTTCTTATCGTATATGATCCACTTATTATCACCAGTTATCAGCTTCTTCAAAAATTGGTTCGGTTTCATTACGTAGTAATAAAGAATCACAAATGAGTACATGGATCATTAGGTTTCTTTCAGTGAGCTCGTGAGGTACCCAAATATCGAGCTTTTTTGTGTACCCAGTTTTTTTAAAATGCGCCAAAACTGTTTTGTGGTCAATTCCCAGCTCTTCAGCTACGTCGTAACTACTGTTAAGCCGATTTTGCTCCACTTTTAAAAAAATAGCATCCATTTTATTCGTAATAAACAGGCGACCAGAGCGACGTGCATCTTTGACATCAAAATTTCCGGATTGAAAACGCTTAAACCAAATTTGTGCTACCCTCACAGACACTGCACTAGGTCCATAAACATTTTTTTTTCAACAAACAAATTTTTTTCACGGCTTGCGTTGCATTTTTCCTTTTTTGTAGTAAAATTTTAAAATGTATCGAATTTATTCATTAGACTCACTCATCTTGACAGTACGAAAAATAAATAAAAATGACACATTTTCCTAATTTGAATTTGAAATTATCTTCTTTAAAATTTAAACTTTTAATAATATCAAAACCAGCCAGATACAAATAATATAGCCAAAGAGATTTTATTACAAGTTCATACATACTATAATGCGAAAAGACTTTTTCCCCAACCTATTCCGTTTTTTCTCACGTATCATGACTTATAGGTAGGTACATGTGTTTTTAAATCATCAAATCCATTAAATCGACTGAAAGCTACTTCGTCTTCGCGGCCACAAATCTGTTAGGTATTGTAGGACTAACTTAAATCATATCTACGACTCATAAAACCGTAAATAAATGTTTTAGAGCATATATGATACTTAATTGAATCACATATGTTTGCTTCGTGTTACGCTCCTTGTACTGAAAGTACCAGTGAAATTACGGCTTCTGGGTAATACTGAAAAGTTTTTAATACACCCATCAACTAATACACTATCCAACACTCCGCGCTCCGGAAATATCCGACTGCACTTAGTCTATAAAACTTATTTCCTCGCTGAGTGGAGAGTGGATATTTTATTTCGTTCGATCTATCTCTACGCTGCAAAACCATTTCTTTATATATTTTTGGCTATAAATTAAGAAATGGAAGAATTTGGAACCTCTAAGCAAAGAAGGTTTTTTGTTTAACCCATTATTTTACATTTATTTGTTCATAGACAGGGACGTATAGGAATTGTAATCGGAACATTAATGTGCTCACTGTTATTTCTTTCGTTAAAATCATTGAAAATAGTTAACTACAGGGCCGCATTTAGGGGAGAGCAACTGAGGCTAGAGCCCCGAGGCCTCCACAAACGGAGGGGACCCACGATAGAGACTTTGAATAAAAATCTTTCAAATTCCGACAAGTAAACACTAGTAAACATATTTTCCTTCTCCTTTGATATTCTTTTTTGTTTCACTTAACATTAACGTTAACACTAAAATTTTATTTCAGACTAGCTAACCCTAAACTTCGTAGTGCCTCAAATTAGCCAAATCGGTCCAGCCGTTCTCGAGTTTTAGCGAGACTAACGAACAGCAATTCATTTTTATATATATACCTAGTCTTGCCATAAATACTGAGACAAAGGAAAAAAATTCTATTGCAAATAACATTTATTACTTTTACAGTGTGTTAGTTTAATACATAAATATAAAACAATTTAAAGAGTAAAAAGTCCTTTAAACGTTGAGGCCAGTTATCAACAGAAGCACGCACTCTTTCCATGGGAAAATTTTTCACTGCCAATCGTACGGATTGTTTTAGGGACTCCAAATTATCATGGCGTTTAGAGAAAGCCGTACTCTCTAAAACTGACCATAAATCCAGCGGATTAGGATCGGGACTAGACGACGGCCAGTCTTCAGCTCTGATGAAGTCCGAAACGTTCGTTTCCAACCAAGACTGCGTAGACCGAGCTTTATGACCTGGCGCCGAGTCTTGCTGGAAGGACCATTCTTGATTTTTGAACATGTTGTTGTTAAGGGGCTTCACTACCTTCTCAAGAATGGTATCTTAATACACTTGTGCCGATGTTTTGATACCTTTTTCACAAAAGTATGGCTCAGTCACTCCTTCATAGCTAATACCCCACCAAACCATCACTGAAGTCGGATAGTGCCCACGTTGCACTCTGTCCACCAATTGGGAAGCTTCCTTAGAGCTTTGAGCATAAATATGGTCATTTTGTTTGTTAAAATGTTGCTCAGTTGTAAAAATGTTCTCATCCGTAAACAAAATTTTTCTATGACCTCCCTTTGCGTACCGCTTCAGTAGTTGATTCGATTTTACCACCCTATTCTCTTTTAAATTATCAGTTAAGAAATGACCAGTACGTCTCTTATAGGTTGCAAGTCCTAAGTCATCTTTTAAAATACGCGACATGGTTCTAGGTGCTATCTTTATTTCCCGAGATAAAATATTTTGCTTTCGGACAGGATTTCTTCGAATTCTTTCCCTTACTGCTTTGACCACTTTTTTTCGTACGAACACTACATGGACGGCCAGATCTTTTTCTGTCAGAAACAGAGGAGGTCTCATTGCACCTATTAATAGCCCGGTACACAAACATTTTACTAATACCAAGCCTATGGAGAGTTTTAAAAATTGCATTTGGCTCCATACCTACTTTGTGTAATGCAATCACAGCGATTCGGTTCTCTTTATCAGCCCACTCCATTTTAATATCGCAAAATATTGTACAATGTATTGGCGCCAAAATGAGAAAACTCAATGAATAATCATATAAAAATTATTCCAAATTCCAAATTCAAAGGTAATATTTTGTTTATTTTTAATTGTAACAGTATTTATGGCCAGACAAAGTAGATAGATAGGTATAGATAATTCTTCTCTCGTTTCGAGACTACGTCAAGTTCATTTATGTAAATAAACGACAATCATCATTAAACGAACTACACTTTAAATTTCAAGGTTCACCAAATTGTATTAAGTCGAGGTATGTATCACCCAGTTATCGCAAACACAAAGCCAATTTTGTTAAACTTTGGACTTCCTGCCAATTCTAGCCGCAAAGCTATACAATTGAAACTTTGATCTCATTTCAAGCTGAGCAGGTATTCAGATCTGCTCTTCGAAGAAATGAAAGTTAAATTTTATGTAAAGACTAGCGACCCGCCCTCGCTTCGCTTCGGAAACTGTAATTTATTATTGATTTCTCCACTATTTAATGGATGTTATTATAGAGATAAACCTTCCTTTTCAATCACTCTATCTATTAAAAAAACCGCATCAAAATCCGTTGCGTAGTTTTAAAGATTTATGCATGCATAGGGATATAGGGACAGAGAAAGCGACTTTGTTTTATACTATGTAGTGATACCTTATGTTTGTCCCTCGAAGCTGTGAACAACACCCACGCGACGTACACGAACATTATGAGCGCCGGGACCACCAGACTGGCCACCACAGGTATGCGACGGACCCAGGCGTGGTAAAACGCCAATATGAAGAGAAGGATGCCCACGAGGATCGCTATATACCTCCCCGTCCGTCGACGCTCTTCCTGCAACCATAAAATTGTTCATTGCTATTTTTAAGCACCAGACATAAATATGGCTGCTCATATAGCTTAACTGTACTCCATACTGAAATGTAGCAAGTAGAAGAATAAGAAGATGAAGAACTACGAGGAAAATGAACACATGAATTCATATAAGAACATCAGACAATAATAAAAGTGTTTCGAGTTAGGCGAAATCGGTATATGGTTATGTACTTGTGGTAGGACCTCTTGTACTGGTGGTAGGACCTCTTGTACTAGTGGTAGGACCTCTTATGAGTCCGCACGGGTACTACCACCACGCCTATCTCCACCGTGAAGCTGTAATGCGTTTCGGTTTGAAGGGTGGGGCAGCCGTTGTAACTATACTGAGACCTTAGAACTTATATCTCAAGGTGTGTGGCGGATTTACGCTGTAGATGTCTATGGGCACCAGTAACCACTTAACACCAGGCGGGCTGTGAGCTCATCCACCCTTCTAAGAAAGAAAAAAATAATTAAAAAAATTAAAGCTTGAACCAACTGGTACTATGCGATTAGCAGTGACATTACGATGCTAAGACCGCCACCCAACTTCACACGTGAAGCTTAAGTCTCAACTGAACTAAATTTCGACTGGCTTACAAACTCGTATGAAGTCGTCGTAGCCTTTCTTTTCCTAATAAATAAAACGTGCGGTGTGGTACGTATTAAGAGATACGGTGATGTCAGTGTCCATCCAGACGGGTAGGTTAGTAAGAAATACGGACTTAATACGTGTTAATGAACAAGTCTTTAGCCTTAAGTTTCAAGACGAGTGGCGGCATTCACGCCGTGATCTACAGGATCCGGCAACTACTTAATACCAGATAGGCTATGGATCCTTTAAGCCATTTACGCAATTACAAAAACGTGAGGAACTCTAAATTAGAGCACATCACTGAAACAGAGTTGGACGGGCTCTGAACGCGTTAGAAACCACTAACTGAGATCTACATATAATTATTATGAAGGAAATGTCTTGAAGTCGTCGTGGCCTAAAAGATAAGACGTCCGGTGCATTCGTATGCAGCGATGCACCGGTGTTCGAATCCCGCAGGCGATTACCAATTTTTCTGATGAAATACCTACTTAACAAATGTTCACGATTGATTTCCATGGTGAAGGAATAACATCGTGTAATTAAAACCAAACCCGCAAAATTATAATTTGCGTAATCACTGGTGGTAGGACCTTTTATGAGTCCGCACGGGTAGGTACCACCACCCCGCCTATTTCTGCCGTGAAGCAGTAATGCGTTTCGGCTTGAAGGGTGGGGCAGCCGTTGTAACTATACTGAGACCTTAGAACTTATATCTCAAGGTGGGTGGCGCATTTATGTTGTAGATGTCTATGGGCTCCAGTAACTACTTAACACCAGGTGGGCTGTGAGCTCGTCCACCGATCTAAGCAATAAAAAATAAAAAAACATCGTGTAATTAAAATCAAACCCGCAAAATTATAATTTGCGTAATCACTGGTGCTAGGACCTTTTATGAGTCCGCACGGGTAGGTACCACCACCCCGCCTATTTCTGCCGTGAAGCAGTAATGCGTTTCGGCTTGAAGGGTGGGGCAGCCGTTGTAACTATACTGAGACCTTAGAACTTATATCTCAAGGTAGGTGGCGCATTTACGTTGTAGATGTCTATGGGCTCCAGTAACTACTTAAAGCCAGGTGGGCTGTGAGCTCGTCCACCGACCTAGCAATGAAAAAAAAAAAAAAAAAAAGTGGAGATTTAAGAGAGGCTTATGCCTAACGCTGGACGTCAGAGCTAATATACCTATATAGATAGGAAATAATTAAAGCATTGTTTTTTAATCTGCGCTGAGTGACGCGTTATCCGGTCTATACAGTACATAGATGCAACATCACTCGCGATTTAGAAGTCGTCGTGGCCTAAAGGATAAGACGTCCGGTGCATTCGTTGTTGCGATGCACCGGTGTTCGAATCCCGCAGGCGGGTACCAATTTTTCTAATGAAATACTTACTTAACAAATGTTCACGATTGACTTCCACGGTGAAGGAACAACATCGTGTAATAAAAGTCAAAAACCCGCAAAATTATAATTTGCGTAATCACTGGTGGTAGGACCTCTTGTGAGTCCGCACGGGAAGGTACCACCGCCCTGCCTATTTCTGCCGTGAAGCAGTAATGCGTTTCGGTTTGAAGGGTGGGGTAGCCGCTGTAACTATACTGAGACCTTAGAACTTATATCTCAAGATGGGTGGGGCATTTACGTTGTAGATGTCTATGGGCTCCAGTAACCACTTAACACCAGGTGGGCTGTGGGCTCGTCCACCCATCTAAGCTATAAAAAAAAAAAAAAGATTTTACGAATCGAATTTGTATTTTTTTTCTAATCTTACGCTTTAAATGTTTGTTATTCGATTTATGAAATTTCATTATGGCATTGTGACAGACAATTCTTAACAAGTCAGTCGATTTGTAATCCAATATTTACACAAACACGTCTAAACATCACGGATTCATTTCTTGTGAAAACAAACTAGAATCTCGTGCGATTGCCGGTTAGTTCAGAAGAGATGTACGTATTCTGTTCGTTGTATTTTTACATTTTGAAAATGCCACTAACTTTAACTAGTGGTTTCGCTCACGTTTAATACAAAAAACAAAATCCTTCGAAATATCGCTTATATACGTATAGACACAATATTTTCTTACCACCTGACAAAGTTGTGTTAAAATTTTCATAATGATTGGTTTTATAGTTAAGACATGACAACGCAACAAACAAACTCATATTCTCATTTATAATAAACACGTGGATCAGTGGATTACTTGAGCTTAAATATTATATTGTGGACCTGAGTTTTTACTGGTGGTAGGACCTCTTGGGAGTCCACACGGGTAGGTACCCCCACCCCGCCTATTTCCGCCGTAAAGCAGTAATGCGTTTCGGTTCGAAGGGTGGGGTAGCCGTTGTAACTATACTGAGACCTTAGAACTTATATCTCGAGGTGGGTGGCGCATTTACGTTCTGGATGTCTATGGGCTTCAGTAACCACTTAACATCAGGTGGGCTGTGAGCTCGTCCACCCATCTAAGCAATAAAAAAATAAAAAAATTGTACGAAACTGTCTATTTTAAACTGAAGTATTCATTCATAAGTTCTGACAACAGATAATACACAAATAGTTGAGATTTCAACCTCGCGGGTCCGTGTGCTTAGTGCGCGTTTTTTAACGTTCTCGATAGCGTAAAAGTTAACTCAAATTTGTATGGAGTTGGAGTGTTTGCCTACGTTTGCTCGGCGGCCACCAGACAACCTTGAAAAATTGACTGTGGTGGGCAAGGTAAAAGGGAAAAGACCCGCCGGCCGGCCACCAAACCGTCGGTCAGATCAGATAACTGCGCTCACTGGACTCTCTGTTGCGACCGCCCTGGGAGAAGGCGAAAACCGAAGGAAATGGAAGCTGATTGTACAAAGAGCCACGAAGGGCTATCAGGGACACGACCTTCAGCAATGAAGTATGCGGCTAAGAAGAAGCCGCTAGGGGCGCTGTTCCAACTCCATACAAATTTGAGTCAACTTTTACGCTATCGAGAACGTTATAAAACACGCACTAAGCACAGTGATCATCGGCATTTGCGATTTATATTTTGTTTGTGGTCTCCAGATTCAATTGCTACCATAAAAGCTGAGCACTCGCCTACTCCTCTAAGGCAAAAACGAGCTCTGCAAAATTTCTACAAAATGAAAACGGAATGCAGATTTATGAAATTAATTTTCAAAGACATCACTAATAACAATTTCACTATACTAGAGGTCCCGCAGTAGTCGAAATTCGACTATAATTAATTGGAATTGTAAGTTTGTACACTGTTATGATTGTATTTTATACTTCTATAATTACAAATTTCGCCACTATAAAAAATGTTAACAAAGACAAACAATATTTAATCTATTCTCAATTTGACAACAGACGTCAAGAACAAAAGTTTGATAATAAGTAGTATGCATGCGTGTGTGCGTCAAATACATGGTATGTAGTGTGTGTAATGTTTTCTCTATTGATTTAATGTATCTTTTATGCATTATTTTTAAAAAATATTAGCATTGTGCACTTCTTCTCTATATTCTCTATAAGTGTGCAAAATTTCATACTCCTCCGTCCGCGCAATTTTCGTAAAAAGGGGTACAAAGTTTTTGCTTTACGTATTAATATATAGATAATCTATCTATATTTTTTATAATCTATAAAAAGTTTCTTATGTAAATTCTGACGTCTCGGATAAAACATTTTAAGTAATTACTGTCTACGGCTCGTGAGAAACAAAGATAAAATAGTTCCTGTTGTAATTCCCTAGTGATGAACTATGTTTAAAATACAGCAACGGAAGAGTAGGTTTAAAAGTAAACACGCATAAAAATTCATCGTATTTTTGTTTAAAATAAATTATATTGAAAGGTCAGACTGGTAGATCATCAAATCCCTCCTTATATTGTACATCGGAAGGGTGGAAAGGGTATTTGGTTTAAGCGAAATTTCGCTTAATACGCGACATTTAGGTATCTTTGTAATTATTAAAGATGCGTTTTATTTGGTATTAGCATCAACAGTTCGATGTTTTTAATTGAACTTCAATTAAGTTTACTCCATTGAAACAGCTGAAGAAGTTTTTTTGTTATGAGATTTTTTCCAAATTTAAAACTTTAAATGGCTCTTTAGATTCATTCGCGAAGCAATTGCTCTTGAGTTGTTAGGTCTCCTTCGAAGGCGCTATGGCAGTTGTTAGCAAATCCCACCCCTCCTGGCTGAGCCTTTGCTCGCTCACCTGTCCTGGTGAAACTGGAAAGGCCTTCGGGCCACCAGTAATGTTTCAATCATAAAAAAAAACTCGAAATATCAACACAATTAAATAATAGCAGACTAGAAACGCGGTGATCTCAGAGATGCGTGCGATCGCAATGGTGCCTACAAAGAGAATGCCTTCTCTCTCAAATGACTGCTAGTCATCCTACCGTCATAGGCTAAATCTTCAAAAAAAATTTAAGGAATTTAATGACCTGGTAACTAAGACCATTAGATGATGTCTTATTTTAATTTATATTCTTACTTTTATGAAAAATTCTAATATGGAGTGAAATGAAATGAAGATGATTAATTTGAGACATTAATCAACTGGGATGAAATTAATGAGATGAGATGATATTGGATGAAATATAATCTCAGTAAAATGGTGGTTATTTACTGAGATTTTTCTGTGGACTTTTTGGAGGATCCCGAGAAGCTATGTCCAGCGACTTTGTTTCATTTTCCCACATTTGTGCCCTTTCACAGATATTAAACATTAATAAACCACCGTTATTACACATTTAAACTTGAAGAAACACTAAATAGATAAAATAAAACAAATCACATAACTTCACTCCTTGCGTTCCCGCCAAAAAGCTAACTCTTCAAATGTCACACGTCATCCACAGATTCACTGACACTTGCCATAAGTCATTGTCTATTGAACGAGTCAATCACAAGTCTACCCATAAACAATTACAATCGCAACACCATCTCCGATTCCAACCAGGTAATTAAACTAAGTTTCCAATCTAATATATCACAGCTATTTCCACTGAGGCTCGGACATATAGATTCCCGCTCAAGCTCATGATTGGTGCCGCGTAGGTCTGAGGTTTCTCATTAACCGCTTTCAGTTAAATAGATTAATTGACGGTTTCCACGTTTGATTGACAGTGTCAATTAGGTATTAGTCAATTCCCAACAGACGTTTTTTTCTGTGTTTTATTTTTATAAAGTGCTCAGAATTTTGTTTGATCTAAAAATATGAACATACTATTAAGAGGTTGTGTTATGAGAAAAAGAAATGAATCATTTACCTGTAAACAGTGATACATCAATCCAATTATAGACATAAAATGTTAATAATTAAGGTTTATTTGTCGCATATTTTTTCGCATTTAAGGCACAACTATGTTATCCAAAACCTTCTAACACATTGAAAAAACACAGTTAAAAAGTCAGATTTAATCTAATTCAATTAATTGAAATATTGACGTAAAATTAAAGAATTCAGCAGGTATGTGTGCCATTGTGTGTGTGTGTCATTGATATCAATTAATTTCACCTATACACATCGGAAACATCCGGTTAATTTTCTGGAAACATCGACGCCCGCTTAATAAATTCGTTTAAGATATCGTTTTACCTTTCCACATAATATTGAAACTAGCTTACTAACGTTTTTGTTATACAGATTACGACGAAACTTTATTTACGTGATCGTATATCTGTACGTCTCCGATTTTATCCCTCGAAAATTCACGTGGTAAAGGAATGATCAAAATAATTCTCCACGGGTCTTTAAAAAGAATATTGGAGCTTCATAATATGGTATTGTAGTATTCACAATTAAAGTAATTTAATTTAAAGTTTAAATAGAATACAATAAGTTGTGAGTGGAATTTTGATATTAAATATTTGATGTTAAAATAAATAAATAGTTCATAAATAGTTAATCGGAAGTCTTATGTTCATAACATCAAAATTAAATTTCATGAAATCCGAATTCCTGAAACACGTTTACAGTATAAGCTGTATACGTTACGTGCTACAGTTATATATACATATAGACATGTATATTATTGCCTCGCAACGACATCACACTTGATTGGATTTATACCGTCTCTGGCACCTGTCGTGGGTCTAGGCCCGACCGCATCAACAAGTCAATCATGATTCTGATTTAATCAACCGACTATCGAGAAGGGCTGCCGCGTTCTATGCTTCCGTTTTCAAATCAATTTCCGTAACTGAATTTTGAAGCGAATTTTCTTTTGACCTTATTACGGGAAACGTGTGAATTGCTTAGATGTGTGATGATTTACTACAGAATCGATTTTTTTTATATTGAGGGACTGTATAGGAAAATGTGATTTAAAATGAGATTTGATGGAGAATAGACTTTGAGATCGAATTTATTTTATAGGATGTTCGATTTTGATTGAAATATACAAAATATAAAAAGCCGTCTCACACTGTAATACCTTAATGACAAAATATTCGGAAACAAACTTAAGATGTATTTATTGAAAGTTTGAAACAGTGTTAAGGCGGTGTTTTTCTATATTATTGAGAATCAAACCTCATATCTTAGGTGGGTGGCGTCAGTTACGTTGTGATCGCATAAATAGCAAAAAAAAAACAATTCAAAGAAATCAATTCCCTGAATTCCTTTCAGAGCATTTAACATTAAAAAATCAAATATATTGCATTAAGAACCTTCCAATCAAGTCCTTTTGTTCTAGATTTTAATTCAAGTTCGCAAAGGCTGTATTTACAATTTAGTACATACAGTCAAATATTTATTTATTTATTAAAAGCTTAGGTATGTACTTTGACATGCGAGTATGTGGCTAAGCGCAATCATCGCTTGTAACATTATCATCATCGATTAGGCAAAAGCATATTAACTGGCTACCTACCAAAGCACGTATTATGTAGTAACCTTCAGTAGGATTAAAACATTTGTAAAAGTAACTTATTAAGTATGAGCTTCTACGTGCAATGGTCGCGAGCAAGCAATTTCTCTTTTTTTCCTACCTAAGGGGGTAGCCTGGAGAGAGGGTGTTGCTAGCGTAGCAGTTTCTCGTGTGTTGGAATAAGACACACATGAGGTATGAATAAGGAGACAAGCTCGCACGGAAGGGTGACGATTCCTGCCTAGTTATGCCACAAAACAATAAAGCCTTACAATTTGAAGAGTGGGTCAGCCTCACCAACTAAACGTTGATACCAGTATGTGTGTATATATTTTTGTACGTAAAATGTCGATGTATATTTTTTTTCGCTGGTCGCAAGGCTACCCGATACTGTGATCCGAATTCATCGTGAATACCCCGCAGTTTTGGATTTTTTTATCAGTATAAATTGGACTCTGTAGGTTGATTTTGATCACCTCCTCAGGAAAAAATTCGTACTCGCCGAGGATTGTATATCTCATTGAGCTCACTAGGCCAAGAGTAGGTACTTTCTACCTTCTCACAAACTACAGCCCAAGTGCAAGGCTTCGTTGCTGTCTTCAAAGTTGACAGTAGGTATTCCTTAAGGTTCCTTTTATCCCCCTATCTATTTGCTAGTAGTCTATCTGGCTATCTCTGCCGTTGCCGATCCCAAGCCCGGATGATAAAAGAGGAGGGTTGGCGTCGGTATGCCACCTACCCGGCCGTAAAAATATAACGCCGAGCAATAGGCGGCGGTCAACTAACCCGAACTAGGGCTTCAGTAGCCCAGAGGAACTAAATCGCCTCTGAAATTATGCTGTGGAAGGACGCGGGAACCCACCACTAGTAATTTTCCCAAGAAAGCCTTTACGTATGTATTCCGTAAAGGTCACGATTCTCAGCACTGAGGAACACGACGCACGGAGGATCTGGCTATCTTCCTTAATGGAGTTTTTAAATTCATTCGATCTATACGGAAAGTTTCCTATCCTCGTTGAATCCCTTAAGAAGGACTTTCGCATGAAATCTTCCGAATGCACTTTGTCAGAATACATTTTCAATAGGCGTCCAGGAGATCAATTCAAATGTCGGTGAGCTTCTAGACAAGCCACGGGCCGGTTCAAGATCGATTAGAAATGTCTCTTATCCTGACTAATTTACCCGCAATTTCATTATCTTCAAAACCACTACGCTCGGATCTCTAGAACGTTATCTCGTTATTGGTGCTCAGATTGTTTACAATTTTCGTGCATCCGGAAATTAAAGTCGATTTTGACTAATGGTAGATGAGATAAGCAACTTTACTATCAGAATAGAGAACAGAACATCAAAAGAGGTATAGAACATAAGATGCATGTAACATAAATTGTCTACTACGTAATACCTAAGTATTGGCCGTAGTACCTAGACATAACAACGTGAATAACATCCACTGACATCCAATTAAGATAAGCTAAGATCAATGTCTCGATAGACTACAATTATTGTTGTATCAATCTTCCACCGTTTATTATTTAAATTTAAAAAATCATTGTTTTTTTTAATTGCATAGGTGGCTGGACGAGCTCACAGCCCACCTGGTAATCTTCAACGTAAATGCGCCACCCTTGAGATAGGTATGAGTTCTAAGGTCTCAGTATAGTTACAACAGCTGTCCCACCCTTCAAGCCGAAACGCATTATTGCTTCACGGCAGAAATAGGCAGGGGCCTACCCGTGCGGACTCACAAGAGGTCCTACCACCAGTACTATGTGTGTTAACTCCCACATAGTTTAACCTCGTAGCACAAGATGTGAGAACACTATTACCCGTTAGGAGACGGACACGTCGTGTCATGTTTGTTTATGTCACAGACAATATTTTAAGATTGTGCGTTTTGCTCATTGTAATGGACGTTATTTGACAATAAAGTTTAATGATTCAAAAAAATATGGCTGGAGATCTTCCCTCGCCTGTTATGGAAATCGGTTGTGCTTCGATTCATGAAACCGTGTACTAACAGTTATAATTGTACGTAGGTACCCTATTACGTTTTGCATTTAGCAGATCGTATTACGCATTTGCGATAACTTCAGTTACCAAATTGCTTCAATCATTACTGTATGTATACAATATATCGGTATAATAAATTATTATATGAGCGCGTTATGTTATACATCAACACCTGCGTTTACATACGGAGCGAAATGTTCGAGGCGATGAGAGGAAAATCATTTCAGATTTCCTGAATGGCGGTATTACTTGTTTGTCGATCATTCACATAAACGTTTTGGGCCAGCAACTTTGAATATTTTTGAAGTGAAACTTCTTTAGAATCGTTGTGATTTCAAACCGGATGCAACGGAAAAAACGACAGGTAAGAGACACAAATACAAAAATGTGTAGGATGAAGCCAGCAAAGAATGAGACAGAAATATACATACTATTTAATACAGCGCCATCTGTGAGATTTTTTAATACTAACGTGTGTATGAAAGCTCTTGTAGTGAATTTTAATTTAGGATTATACGTGAAATTAAAATATCAATTCACAGAGGGCGCTACCTTACAATTATTTACTAATGACAAAATTTTACATATACTTAAGACGTTTAGGATAATTGTATTTGAATTTTGGATGGTTTCACTTCTACCACGTGTGAATTGCACACATGTTTTTTTTTGGTAGTTATACAAGATTGAAATGCTCAATGAAAACGACTAGATTGAAATGTTTTTACTGTCTAATCTTAGATTCATTTGTATTTTGATTTATAATTTCCAACGACTCTTTACATTCTTTGTTAATGAACGCAGTCCGTGGTGGGCGTAGGAGACTGGAATATGTGAGATGAATGAAACAAACAAAATCTCAAACGTCGGATAGTAATAGTAGATGTTTTATAGTAGTTACTCAATTTGATTTTAGTAAAACATTTCATGGTTATATCGAATAGTATTGATAAGCATTTGTCGTTCGAAATTCTAAAACTTTACAATTATCATATCTATATCTATACTAATAATATTATAATATTAATATTATAAAGAGGAAAGATTTGTTTGTTTGTTTGTTTCGAATAGGCTCCGAAACTACTGGACCGATTTGAAAAATTATTTTTCCATTAGAAGCCGACATTGTCCCTGATGAACATAGGCTACTTTTTTTATTTTTATTTTTTTGTTTCATGTGTGTTTTAATGTTTCCGAAGCGAAGCGAGGGCGGGTCGCTAGTTTATAAATATAGCTACACGCCACTGTATCGCTTAATTATACTATATTACTCTAACATTAATTAAAAAAAATACCAAATTTTATACAACAAAGTATTTTTAGCAGGTTGATAAAGTTGTTTTGTAATACCATCACATAAAGCTTGTGAGACCCCATTGTGCTGATGTCTAACAGCAACAACGCAAATAACTCGGAGAACTACGAAATAATGTTTAAAAAATGTGTATTTGTGTAAAAATGTGTGTTTACTGGTGATAGGACCTCTTGTGAGTCCGCGCGGGTAGGTACCACCATCATGCCTATTTCTGCCGTGAAGCAGTAATGCGTTTCCGTTTGAAGGGTGGGGCAGCCGCTGTAACTTTACTTGAGACCTTAGAACTTATATCTCAAGGTGGGTGGAGCATTTACGTCGTAGATGTCTATGGACTCCAGTAACCACGTAGCACCAGGTAAGCTGTGAGCTCGTCCACACAAGTATAAGCAATAAAAAAAAAAGAAAAAAAATGGCGTTTACGAAGAAATGTTGAACAAATCACGGCTTGTACAGGGAAGATACCTTACGTAGAGAAAGTTGTAAAGGAAAAACTTATTTACCTATAAAATTTCATCCAAATCATTGGAGGTTTCGGAAAGCAGTCCGCGAGATAAACGAAATATATTGAAACCTACAAAAACTAATTGGTCGTTGAAATATAATAAATTGTACAAAGCTTCATCACAATGAATTCAGATAGTGAAATTTATTCGTAGGCCACGTAAGTTTATGTAAAAATGTAGACGAATCTATTTCTTATCAGAAAGCAATGCATAATTTACGAGATTTATACAGACTCCAGTAACCGCCGAACACCAGAAGAGTGCTTTTGCTCAACTACGATATTAAAAGAAGCCAAGACAGAACCATAATAAAAATTCTACCTTTTACACATATTTTGAAAATTTTAAATATCATTAGTTTCCTGATACATCAGCCAGAAATCAAGATGTCGAGAGTCCGGAGTAACGGAATCACGATAACGTAGGCAGAACGTATTTTGATTATATAAAATGAACAAGAAAAAAAGTTGCTCCTAAGTATCTTCTTTATATTCATCTCGTAGGTAGGTACATTATTTAGGAAAGGTAAATAAAAGTTATTTTGTCGGAAATTTTTACGTAGCAATTTCTTACAAGAATGTAGGCGTTTACTCCGCGAATACCAATTTGATTTTTATGAACTTCGTCCAACCTTTTATCCACCTCGTTTAGACCTACATATGAGTCGTCTATTATCAAAGGTGGCAATCTGTGCATTTGGACAAAAAAATGTTATTGATATGTCAATACAGATTGATTTGAATATAATCGTCTCCTTCAAAGAATACGGTTCAAAACCTGCATTAAATAAAGGTTAATAGTTAACCTGTTATTTATCTAAGATGTCGTTCCCAAGAGTTTTGTGACTGCCAATGGAATACAAAGTCAATAATTCGTTTTTCTGATTTACCAATAATTGTCCAAAAGTCAGATTGCCGGCTTTGATAATAGTCGACTCATATAACAACCATACAAACAGTAGTATGCTCGGCGTCTAACTATACATAGTAATATGAACTTTTTTTTCCTATCTAAGCTGATGGCCTTGAGAGGCCATTTCAGCGTAACCCTAACAATTAGGTGAGTTCACGGGGCTCAAACCTGATGTCGTTGCTAACACTAACCCTAGTAAGAGCAATGCTTCGCAGAATCTACCACCGGATCGGAAACGCGACCCATTGAGAAGATCCGGCGAGAAACGACGTGTTTAGAGCGACGTCGACTGTTTACCATTCAGTCCGCAGGATCGGGAATGGCATATGAGCCATGAAGCACTGTTTCTTTTTAGTTTTCATTGGTCAAGATCAGTAATAATAGTTTCTAACAAGTAATTTAACTGGTTTGGAGAGCAGTGGAAGATGTTAGGAAGTAAACAAATTCACTTTTGGAACGAAGTTCCTTATCGCACGTTTTGCTTGTGGGTTGAGGAGCTAGACCGAAAGAAGTGTTTTTTTTTATTGCTCAGGCTTGTGTCAGCTCACGGCTCACCTGATGTTAAGTGGTCACAGGAGCCCACAGACATCTACAACGTAATCGCCGCCCCCTACCTTGAGTTTAAGGTCTCAGTTTTTATAGTACAACGCCTGCCCCACCCTTCAAGCCGAAACTTCATTGCTTCACGGCAGAAATAGACAGGGTGGTGGTACCTACAGGTGCGGACTCATAAGACGTCCAACCGCCAGTAATTACGCAAATTATAATTTTCCGGGTTTGATTTTTATTACACGATGTTAGTCCTTCACCGTGGAAGTCAGTCGTGAACATTTTCTTTGTACGTATTTCATTAGAAAAATTGGTACCTGGCTGCGGGATTCGAACACCGGTGCATCGCTAGATACGAATGTACCGGACGTCTTATCCTTTAGGCCACGACGATTTTGTATTGTATAATAATGAAATACAACACCAATGATCGACATTTTTACAGTGATTTTTAGGGCACTTCCAGATCACCTAGGAAGCTGAAACTTGTCTATCGATTCAGCTTTTCGTCAATTTCAAACATATGGCAAAATATTTTATATACTTATAATAAATCATAAATAATATACTTTTTTTTTTAATTCAATAAAATTCCAAAAAATTATCTACGTTTCCAAATTCATTCGCGATTCATTTCATTATTTTATACTGACTCTTTATTTCTTATTTAATAATTACTTAAAAAAAATATTATTGAAAAGAAATATAGGCAAAGGAACTCCATTCCAACGGGATATCCTTAAGATAGCTCTCTGTTTTTTTTTCGTTAATACAAAGTTATTTATATCGCGCTAATACTCGTGATTATAAAATTGCTGACTTAATTTTCTGCGTACATTTCATTCAACGTTTGATTATGCATAAATAAACTAACATTATTACAGCGTTGTTATTTACAAACGCTGCTGTTTTACGTTGTTAAGGCGTTGTGCTGCAGAGGCAAGTCTTTATCTTTGCAGATTTTGCTATCCACGCAAAACTCGGTTGATAATTTAAAATTATTTAATACTGAAACTGATTTTATGGACGTGAATCTCGTAAATGTTGACGAATTCTTTGTTCGTATTTTAAATATTAAATCGGCGATACAACAAAACGATATTTAAAACCAGAAAGAGAATCGTCAAAATAAGAATTTTATTCCAATAAAAATAATAATTTTGTACAAAACTTTGCGTTCGTAAATGTTTCAATGAATAAATCTTCTCAATGGTTATTAAAGGTAAAAATAACAGTTTAAAAAAATACCCTTTTATAGAAAATCCAATTAAAAAATAGAAAATAAATTTTAATGAATTTGAATAAGAGTAGTGTAAGAAAAAATGATTTTATTGTATTAAACTATTCTTTATTTTTAATTTTTTAGTTGAATTTCAAATTTTTCATTATTATTTTTTTAAATATTGAATTGCCATCGGTCCCTAATAAGTGTACCAAATTTCGAGTTAATCCGTTTTCCAGAGATTTCATTACATACATACATTTGAAGCTAACAAAAGCGTATTAAAAAGGAGATGTTTAAATGTTCAAATATTACAACTTTACAGTAATTGAGTGTGTAGAGTATAAATTGCCGTAACTGAGTGGACCTCAAATATTATCTCACCTTTATAATCGATTCACGGGACTTGACCGTGTTGATAGAGCTCTTCACATCGTTGTTCAGCTTCAAATTCATTATACTGTTGCTCCTAAAAGACACAATTAATATTTAACTACTCAGCGCCTACACAAAACGTACTTTAATTAGATTAGGGCCTGGTATCGGATACGAGAACTACACACCTTTCACTCATAAAATCGGTTTTTGAGCCGAAAGACTCAGACTGAAGGAGAACACAGGTAGAACGTGGTATATGCAGATGTGCGTGCGCGGTGTCTGCGCGTAGTAGCCAACAGAGGAACGCGATTACACTGCAGGCCAGATAAGCGCCACTGCACAATCGTTTGCGCCCCGTTTGATACAGTCATTAAACGTAAGCAAATTCAGTCGCAGGCGGTGTCTGTCCCTCGTTTCGCTTATATCTGAATGCGAACCGACTCCCCGACCTCGAACAATGATTCGATCCATCATTGAGCACGTAAATATCGGCGCATGATACACTCCAGAGCACAATTTTATGGTTGCGCTAACCACATGTTAGCTATAAAAGAATTTTGCTAAAAACGTGGATTTGCGTTATTATTTTTGGCGTATCTTAAAATTTGAGAACACGCGCATCGAATCGGTTCTTCTTTCATCGTATGTTTTCCGAATCGTTAAAGAATACGACACGTCAACAACGTGTAGGCCGTCATTTATGACGTGCAATTGTGTTATCAAAATAAATCAAATAAGTTTGGCAATCGTTGGACACACACACATATTGTACAAATGCGTGAATGATCTATTTTTAAAAAATACATACAATTGAATCTAAGGTTGTTATGGACGTCTGACTGACGCACTATTTGTTAATGACAAAAATATATATTACCTATCCTATACTATTAGAATGGTTTCCCATTCATCTTTGTGTAAAAGTTCCTAACACTTAATGCTATAATAATTCAATCCCACGCATGGAGCCGAACGATATTTATAAAACCATGGTGAATGCTATGAATGTTCTTATTATAATAAAAGTACCTAAATCTACGTCAGGCGTGATAGGCACTTATGACTCATGATAAACGTGTATTTCATCGATTCTATTGAATGTTTTCCAACACCCGGTGCGCTACGGCGGTTATTTATTTTGTAATGAAATTCTCTAGCCTTCATTAAAGTCAATAAATAACGTGAAACAGAAACGATTAAACATTACAATCACTTCATAGAAAACCTAAGCCCGATGTCCGTTTTCACTGACAGACCAATGGTAAACAAGAAATTTCAAAGTGGTGTTAGTGAAAATGGGCTTTCCTTTGGGCCCCAACGGTGCGACGGGTCGATTGTTCTAAATTAGCCCAGTCTGATATACACGTCTACACTATATACATATCTATTATCTCTAAGCTCTTTAACGATGATAACTTCTAGGACGGTGTATTAGTTGTTATGAACTTAGTTTTAATTGAAAACATGAATAAGACGGAGACATATATCGTAGACAAAGACGCAGTGTTTCATTTTATTATATTATGTTAATCTTATTGGATTATATTTATAAAAAAACTTTTTTAAAGTAGTTTAACGACTACCATAGATAAACATAATCTGAGGGCCGCTACCAAACTTAACACATCAGACAGAAGGGTAAATTGCATCCTTACGCAGCTATTACACACTTAAAGCCGGATTGTGTGATTATCTCGCGGTTACAATAGACAGGATGGAGATACTGTCTCGAGCTAACGATATATATATCAACCCAATCAAATAAGAAGTTAAGAGAGAGGGCTCTCGGTAATTATCAATTTAAAAAAAAACTAAGCCCGCATATTATCTATATCTATACTAATATTATAAAGAGGAAAGATTTGTTTGTTTGTTTGTTTGTTTCGAATAGGCTCCGAAACTATTGGACCGATTTGAAAAATTCTTTTTCCATTAGAAGCCGACATTGTCCCTGATGAACATAGGCTACTTTTTAATTTCTTTTTTATTTTATTTTTTTGGTTTCATGTGTGTTTTAATGTTTTAAATCATAAACCCAGTGCCTTAGTTTTAGACGGCAAAACGTTTTTGTTAAACGTCTAATAAATAATTAATAAGCTATTTTTAGATTACCAACTAGATAGTCAAAGTAAACAGTCTAAACAAGTTAAATCCAGTTAAAGGTGAGCATTTATTTGTTTTATTACTTTAGAAAACTTATAGTTACATAAGCTGAAGACAATATTAAAGAGAAAACGACAATTAAAAGTTGTGTCGGTTCTTACTTCTAAGTTGCGAATACTTTAGTTTTATCGCCTTCTTGGTCTATTGGTCTAATAGTATTGGCTACTGTACCGCGGGGTTCAGGTTCAATTCACGGGTTAAGTCAGAATCTATATTAAAGATTCTGTGTGAGAGCATACGATCAGCTGCAGAATTGTAAGACCGTATGATTCTGTGAAAGATTGGATCCGAGTTAAAAAAATAATCTTGATGACTTTGGTGTTTTTATTGCATGCGTAGTAGGTAGTTTAATTTCGTTTTAATAGTAATATCGTATTCCTATTTCGTTTTAATGGTTCCGTTAATTATGTATAAATTAATAAGTTTTTTTATAATACTATCGGTGTACTTTTGTTGCCCAATGTCTAAATCAAAGCTTAGGGCCGATATAGTTTGGAACGTACTAACCCATTTTGCTAACAGGATAATTGGAAAGATAAGAAGAAAAATTTTGGTCGCACTACTGTTTCGGCCCAAGAATAGAAAAGCCGAGGTGAACAGATATTTATTGGCCACCCTGGAGCATGTAAATATGAACGATACATATCGTGTTAGACAAATAATACTATTGAATGCCTTTCCATATTCACTCGCCTTTTCGCCCTCTCAGAACTGAAGTTTAATGAAAGACGTTAAAACTTCTGAAACATCACATTTCCCTTCTGTCATAAACTTTCTCAATACCACTTTTATTAAAACAACGTTCAACAACAAAGCCCCCTCGTCGGAAAACCGATAAAATCAATCTCCGCCAAAATTCAGCATCACGCTTTCAATTCGAAATTTCTGAAGCGATTTACTGTTACGCGACAAAACAAACCCCCCCTAACATTGTTACCACAACAAGTATCGTAAATCATTGTCAAACGGAAAGTTTTAATTAATTCGCAGACTCGCAGACGAACTAGCTAGACCGAGGTACGCAGTTGCGTCTGCGGTGCCATTGAACCGTGGCACCCTGCCCGGTACCGGAGCCAAGCCCAGACAAAGCCGTGACACCATAACTCTCGGCTGCAGCATGCCAAACGGCTATTGTCGACTTACGCCACGCAAACGATTTAATGTTCTTGTTGCTTCCACTCTGAGCCTTGTAATTTTTTTTGGATTTAATATCTATGACTATAGCAAATGGCCCCAAAGCTTCCTTATATATTTATTTTACGAACTAGACGGTAGTGCTTTCACTCCGAGCCTTGTAATTTTTCTGGATTCAATATCTATGACTATAGCATATTATTATGGCCACAGAGCTTCTTTTTAAATTTATTTTACAAACTAGACGATATATTTCGTTTTAAGGCGATTAAATCAAGATACATGTAGCTAGTTGTTAGCTATTGTTGAATGGTTACCAGAACTCACAAATATCACCACATGAATATTCAGACACGAGATCAAATATTCAATATTATTAACATATAAAGGGTGTCCTACCATCCAAACTAGAAAGTATAATTGCTTTGCGAACCCTAAGTTTTTTTTACTTTATTAATAGTAACGGCATAACGATACGTAGTTAAATATGTATTGGTGTCATGGTGGTGTCATACAGTCATAGTTGTGGTTAGTGTATGTTATTGTACTGGACACAGAAGATCTTACTGGAATTCTTTCACTTTTAAATGAGATTGGCACATACAACAATGATGTTGTCGGGTATTTTTACTTCCCTATTATCGGTCCGTAGAAACCCTATCTAAATTCTTAAATTCATATCTTGTATACCTACTAGTTACGGACAATTTTATGAGCTCACACTAATTAGAAATGTCTTCTTAATTGATTGCTGTTTGAGATTGACTTCCAATTCGACTTGCGTAATGGACAAATAGTTACCGATGCCTTTAAACATGACAACAAGAATACCGCAGCTTACCTTGGAACGTTAGGGGAAAGACTCAGATATGTTACTACTTCTTCTTACTACTTCTACACATGTCTGTGATCGTAGAAACAGGGTAGTAAAACAAGTAGGACTTGGCTTGTCAAGGTTAACTGAGGAAGCCCACATGTGGAGTTACAGCCAACTAGCTGACGATTTGTTTGAAAGTTTATTATAGTATCCATGCAATTCAAATAGATTTAATATGCGAAGTAAGAAATTGTTCACTTTTGTCGGTTGTAATAGTTTTACACGGCAAATAAACTTTTTATCGTTGTATGTAACTACTGTGTTTTCGATCTATTAAACCTGTTTACGGAAGTTAAAGGAATTTCCACCTGTGCGACCGCAGACGGTAGTCCTAACCACAAATACTAACCGTCTGGTTTCTGCAGTTCCAAATACACCTATATTATGTATGAATTCTAGTTGAGTCATAAATATACAATATTATATATCAGTGTTCTTATTTCGAGTTTATTAAGCGAGTTTGCATACGTTTGCCGTTATGGGCGCTGTTCTAACTTCATACAAATTTGAGTTAAACTTTACGCTATCGAGAACGTTAAAAAACTCGCACTAAGCACACAGGACAAATCAAAACCGTTTACTCATTTCGTTAGTTGCTTAGAATAAGCTAATAAATAATTAGTTTTTGTTATTATTATTTTCTATTATTATTAGTAGTCATCGTGGCCTAAGGGATGAGACGTCCGATGCATTCGTATCTAGCGATGCACCGGTGTTCGAATCCCGCTGGCGGGTACCAATTTTTTTAATGAGATACGTACTTAACAAATGTTCACGATTGACTTCCACGGTAAAAGAATAACATCGTGTAATAAAAATCAAATCCGCAAAATTATAATTTGCGTAATTACTGGTGGTAGGAATTGTGAGTCCGCACGGGTAGGTACCAACCACCCTGCCTATTTCTGCCGTGAAGCAGTAAGGGTGGGGCAGTTGTTGTACTATAAAACTGATGCTTAGGGTTGGTGACGGCAATTCCGTTGCTAATGTCTACGGGCTCCGGTAATCGCTTCACACCAACTGGGCCATGTGCTCGTCCAACCATCCAAGCAATAAAAAAAAACAGTTTTTATTTTTATTTTTATTTTAATAAAACATTTCTCATGACACTGTTAGTAGTTTTTAACTTACGTAAACCGGCTTTGTAAAAACGAAACTAAAGTCGACTAAAAATAGACCGTGCAAAATGAAATTATAACTCAATATCGCTCTGCAACTTTAACGAGCCATTAACCGACGTGCATCATTCTCAAGCTTTATGAACCCGTTTTACAAACAAATTTTACATGCTCCTGACCCGAATACTTATAATGTTATGACTGCCTCGTATAAATCAGTCATACAAGCGATTCTTCGTATCGTTAATGTTGTAGCCAATTCGAATGTGTACGGATGTTGTTTTACTAAGAGCATCAAATTATTAATTTCAAGATCGTATGTAATTTTTATGATGGTGACGAGGTTAATATTTAGTTTGAGTGATCAGCACTCATAGACCACTCTGTGTCAGGCGATGATCATAGATAGACTCAACATAGACAGCGTGAACGTTGTCAGTCAAATTGAGGCATGAGCTAGAAGCTAGTAGGTACACTTGATAGTATTGTATGCCGGCTGTCGCGCGCTTTAACTCGAAAAGAATGTGTACTTCATAGCAAATATAGGCAGAATGTTGGTATCTATCCAACGACTGTCCAGAATAAGGCCGAGGTACTTCCGGATCGCTTGGAACCTCTGAGTCTGCGGAGGGACTTCGGTTCCCTCTGTATTCTGTACCGTATGTTCCATGGGGAGTGCTCTGAGGAATTGTTCGAGATGATACCGACATCTCGCTATTACCATCGCACCGCCCGCCACCGGAGTAGAGTTCATCCATTCTACCTGGAGCCACTACGTTCATCCACAGTGCGTTTTCAGAGATCTTTTTTGCCACGTACCATCCGGCTATGGAATGAGCTCCCCTCCACGGTGTTTCCCGAGCGCTATGACATGTCCTCCTCAAACGAGGCTTGTGGAGAGTATTAAACGGTAGGCAGCGGCTTGGCTTTGCCCCTGGCATTGCTGACGTATTTCATTTTTCCTGAACTGGATGATAAATCAAAAAATCAAAAAGTTTGGTAAATACCTACTCTTCTATTTCAATGTTCGTCTCAGTGTGAGTGTCGTCTGTTGACCGCATTGCTCGCAATCCTGATACCTTTGCTATTTTACTAAAAAAAAGAAATACCAACAATTATGACAATGTGTGATATTGTATAATCTATATATATATAAAGGAATTTCTGTTCGTTAGTCTCGCTAAAACTCTAGAACGGCTGGACCGATTTGGGTAATTTTAGTCTTGAATTATTTGTGGAAGTCCAGAGAAGGCTTAAAAGGGAGACAAATATGAAATTGGTGGAATTAAATAAAAATAACAATTTTGTTTTTCCTTTCATGTGTCCATGTGATGAAAAGCTTAGGTCTTTTATTTATCGATTGAGGCACTACGAAGTCTGCCGGGTCAGCTAATATTATTATTATTATTATTATTCTCTCTATTTCTCACACCAAGTTACGTTTTTGCAAATTTTAGCAGTACGATATAAAATTGATCAATAGTTTAATTCACATTCAAGAAAAAATTACAAACGATCTTTTTTACTTCAAAATTTAACTTCGTTAACTACAAGTTTCAAGTTTAGTTTTTAAAATCGAACATGTATAAAGTAGCTTGGGTTAATGTTTAACTCACAGACACAAAGTTTCTCGTAGGATCTTCTCAAACCCTCTCTCCGGCCGAATGAAGCCACTACAGTGAAGCCAGAATATGACAACGAGGCTACTGAGTTAGGTAGGAGATACAAGGGTTAAGGATGTTTGGCTGTAATTTGTCGACATCAAAATGCCACATCCATAGATTCAATCTTGAGTACGTCTACCAGACCTTAGCATCGGCTGATGGGATAGGAAAATGTAATAAGCATTTTCTTAATAAAGCTTTTGGGAAAAATTTGATAATTCATATTCTTTACTTTACGTGTTAAACAGGTCTATGCACCTAGATTAGTATCGGTAGCATGTTGGTAGTAAATAGGTATTGAGGTCACTAAAACGAGACACTAATGAAAAATAGCTTTAAGATGAAATTCAGTAAACTCAAGATGTTCCTTAAGCTACTGCCGAGCTAACACAAGAATCAATTGCATCGTTATAAGTTTCATTCAAGTTTGCAGCTAACTTAATCAAAACTTGATCTGAATTAATATAGAACGAAAGCTGTTACGAACTTTCGCTCTAAGTTTGTTCAGCATTCACTCA
Source organism: Bombyx mandarina (assembly GCF_003987935.1). The sequence continues at coordinate 492,332 of NW_021011568.1, forward strand.
TAATTATTGTCGTTTTTTCTAAGTGCAAGTTTTACGTACGTCAAATAGGCCCTTAAAGGCTTCGTCAAACGGAACGCGTACTTAGCGCGCGTCAGAGCGCTAAACTAACGCCGCGCTATGACGCCGAGATGTGTTACGTTACGGTATGTTACCATAGTAGTACAACACATCTCGCGCTAATTACGCGTTCTGTTTGACGAAGCCTTTAGATAGGATATACAATTCTGCGCAATAACGTCAATAGTGATTATCATTGTTGTTTCGTACTGATTAATAACAGGTCTGCAGTAAATTGGCGATATAAACGATCCGACAGCTACATCGCGAATCGACCCTCGTCTATTTCTGTGTCAAACACAATCAGTCCAGTTGCGCTATGATCACTTTCCTAGAATTTCCTTTGGTTTTTGGTAATCGTCAGTGACCACGAAAACTGTGAACTATTGGAAAATTTGGAAATAATAGAATGACAGTAAAAAATCGTATCTTCCAAGTATGGGGGTAAAGGTTTTTTTGTTTGTTTCAGAAGTTACTGGTGGCCCGGAGGCCTTTCCAGTTTTACCAGGGCAGGTGGGCGAGCAAAGGCTCAGCCAGGAGAGGTGGTATTTGCTAACAGCTACCAAAGCGCCTCCAAAGGAGACCTAACGACTCAAGAGTAGCTGTTTCGCGAATGAATCTACACCGGACCGGAATCGTGACTCGCTGAGAAGATCCGAGAAATTCAGCGGGCTAATGTTTAGGCTAGGTTGCACGTTGAACTCTGCCGAGTTCGACGAGTACGATTACCGGGGTCCCTACTCCTAGTATTACAACTAAAGGTGTCTAATGCAAGGGAAATTGGATCTGATGGATCCGTAAGGACGTATCGGTGACGGTGACTGGCGGGTAAAGGTAAGTAGCATCATCTTGTATACGGGACAAGTTGAAATAGTGTCTACCCGTAAACAGCATTGTTGGAAGTCTCACCAAAATAGCGCTAGTGTTCGAAGTGGAAAGGATATGAATATAGCAGTTTTAAACAGAGTGAAGTGGGCTGGATTGAAGTGAGGTAGTTTATTGCGCTGTTTTTAAAATCTTCACTTGCTACTATGGCGCGACCTTAATTGGCTCTCTTTCAGCAGACACTTCTTAACACACTGAGATGGTTCGTTCTCCTTGATTAAAGTGAGATTTTCTATCGTTTTTTGGCCGACTTTCACATTACATAAAGTGTATTAATAAAACTAATTTATTATACCAACCTTTTCATAGAAATTTTATCGCAAAAACCCACAATTATTTAAATTAAATAAAGGTGTGAAAAAAACTGACAGATTAATGTGGTTAATTTTTATTTTTTAAGTAACAACGTAAACTAAAGCACTGAGGAATCTCATTTTACTATTCCTAGTTATAATTAGTAAGCCTGTACAGCTAACTTGTAAATAATAATTTTCTCAAAATAGTTAACTAATGTATCTCAACTCGTTCATTTAAATACTAAAATAACTTAATTTCATCTTAAGCATTTTCTTTGAATTCAAAATACTGTTCACATACAAAAGGCTTACAATTCAAATCTATCGATCAATAGGCAATAGGCAATCAGTACGAGATAATTTTCTCCCCTTTCAGTTTACCGAATATCTTAAAATTTGGTTTAATAGTTTTTAATTGTAACAAAAATGATTTAAAAATGATTTTTACAGCCTTACAATTTTTTTTAAAATAATCAAACAAAATACAGGTCTTGAAAATTTTTATTGGTTCCTTCGACTTCTCCAATTCATTCAACGTTTTAATATTTTTGAGATTTGATTAAGCAGTTGCGTTGTTTTTTTTAAAGCATTTTCCTTTTCGTCACGGTCTATAGATCGTCCTTCTTCAAACTGCACATGTCGGTGTAATCGCATTCGTAAATCGATTTATGAAAATATTCCTTTAGCGTTTTTAATGGACAAAGCTCTTTTTCGCACATCGGCAGTTTGACGACGCGCTCTTGATGCAACGCAAGCACGTAGTCTACACCTTTACATCTGAAAAGAGATTTAATTTCAATACTTGCAGCTCCATAGAGTCACAAGTTTAGAGTTTAATAAAATTAAGATAAAGTTCAGAAATTATTACCTACGATTTTCAAAGAAACAAAGTCTATCAGAGATAGTCGTCGCCTGTATTGCAGTATTACGTTCCATACAGTAACTGCTAAAGGCATTTTAAAAAAAAACCTTAAAAGAGACTGCTTGTAGGGCGTCTCGAAGCCCGTAAGGATATATAACACCAGCCTACTTATTTCTATGTTTTTTTTTCCGTAATTATTATCTGGAAGCCTAATTCCAGCTACGCCGTGAGTTCACGGGCTCAACCTGAGAGAATTTGCTAACACTAGTCCTAGCAAGAGCAGTGCTTCGCCGAATCTACCACCGGATCGGAATCGCGACCCACTAAGAAGATCCGGCGAGAAACTCATTGGGCTGTGTCTATGGGTTAGTTCGCTTGTCGAACTCTCAGCAAATATTTTTTTTTCTATACATGCTTAAACCATTTGTAATTTTTTAAAACAACCGCTACGGACAGTTTAGACTTGGACCTATAAGACAGCTGTTTAAATTTCTATGAGCCGTATCAGCTTCACTCTAGATGCTTCCGTGTTACTTAAGTGTTAGCACAGACCTGTACAAAACCAGCGCTAGATTAGCTCCAAAGCAATCAATGTCCGAAGCCCTCCAAGTTCTGTCCGGTACGTTTTTGTCGCCTCTCAAGTGCGACCGTGGCTTGAAAAGTTCCAAATGCGTTAATATTTTTAATATCGTTCCGGAATGTGTGAACAGGAATGAAGCGCTGGGACCTCCTTTTGAACTGTAAAATTGTATTTTTAATGTCATTTTGAATTAATTAGAAAAAAATTATAAATGGCAATACCAATAACAAATGGTTAGATCTATTTAGAATTTTTTGAGCGTCAGGATGATCTTCATCGAAAAGTGCAAGTAAGAGATAGTAGGCTGTCTTACTTATAAATCAGAAGAAGAAGAACAACAACAACAAGTCATTATATTATTTCCACGTTCCGAATACTATAAAAATTTAATTACCACAAAAACTACCGTATTAAGCCATAAAAGTAGTTTTAATTATCATATACAGGGTGTCACAGAACTCAACGTCAAGCCGAAACGGGGTTACAGGATTGATTGTAACCATGATGAAAAAAATCAGAAAAAAATCTATCCCATGCAGTTTGGAAATTAAGGGCATTTAAGAAAAACCTAGAAATTTGGTCAAACTGTAACCATTTTACGGATATTGTGGTTAATTTTTATTATTTTTGTTCATTTAAACTTTAAAACCGTAACCCTAACTAACATTTCTAGAACCACAGTCAAAAATAATGACACAACTGCCCCGAGGTTTTCTAGAATTAAGACTATTTGTTAAACTATGAATCTGAAATTTTCAAAATTGACGTTGAGTTCTGGGACACCCTGTACAACTACTGCGTCAGAAATAATATAATGACTTGTTGTTGCGTTTGTTAAATATGTGTCGGAGACCGTCATTAGTTTGGCAGCAAAACGAAACGCGGCACGATTTCCGAGAGGTGACATCACGATCGCGATGTCGTCGGAACTCGGCTAACTTCGTGCTACGACAGACCCTAAACGATGGAGGCGCGCATAGACGATAGATTTTACACTGATCAACCAGCCTTCTTTAAGAGCGGTGCCTCCGTTCAAAGAACTGTCAGTCGTTTTCGTTTGCTAATGTCAAGATTTCTAAATTGTTCTAAGACAACAAAACATATTTCCTTTAACTCTGTCCTATGCACCCCTATGATGTCTGACGATGCTATTAATAGTCCGACATATACATATTACTATGTCGCATCCGGACACGACAAACGAAGCAAAAGCGTGCCACCTAGTGCATGCGAGTCACAACATCGGCTCACTTCGGCAGAGTCGAAGTGTCATCGCTCGATTGGAATCGAAACAAAATTCGTTGCTTGCATAGATAATACACTTAATATTTAAGTTACCTGACTTAGGAAGGATCCTCCAAAAAGTCTGAATATATATAAAAGATTAGGCTGTATGGTATAATACCTTTGCCTTTCTAATTGAAAAAATAAAACTACTATTAAGTAAAAGTGAAGACGTCTCGGAACTGTCATCATTTCGTGCTGTGTAATCTCTTTGCAAGATTACCCACTATACGCGAAAATGTCAAATAAAAAATGAAGATATTGGCCTATTCTGCGACACATGTATATACCTACATGTGGGGTTTTCTATTCAGGTTGGGCGAGTGAAACGGTTGATGACTTCACACAACTTGATTTTTATTACGTCTTTCTTCATCTATGTAACTAAAATTTATACGTCTTACGTCTTCAGAGTTACACCGCGTCTGTCTGCCGTCGCGTACGGTAACTACCCCCTCTCACTTAAAAAATAAACCTATGCGTTCCGCATTCATTCGCCGTCTTTCTTACTTCTTAACACGACATCTCCTATCTCTCTCACTCAGTCATGCTCCATATCTGTCATCCGTTCATACCGTTCCGTTCCTACATACAGAATATATAGTGTGATCTGACATTTTAGAGCTTTCTAAGTATCGTTCTGAAAAATGCTGATTGTAATCTGGGTTCTGTAGCATAGAGAACGCTACATGTGGAGACTGATCACCGTTGACCGCGGACATCACGTGAAATCAAAATATCAACTGTATTGTAACGTTTTCTTGAAACTGTTTCACTATAGGAGCCGCACCAATTCACAAGTCCACTGAATACTCACCTAAAATTCTCAAACATATTCTTGATGGAGACGCAAGCCTGGCGGTAAGTCAAATCGTGACCGTATCCGTCCATCCAATAATATTTCAAATCCTGATAATATTCCATTGTCTGAAACAAAAAATAAACACATTTATGTTTTGCAAAATGTTGCATTTTCCCGGTATTTAGAGTGGCTTTGATCACGTTAAATCACGAACACGCTATCGTATTAATTAGCAGATACTATACCCAGCGTCGTCCAGGTGATTTCATAAAAATATAGAATACCTATATTCATTGAAGATAGAATTAAATATTTTTTATATTACTTAGTATACAAATATAATTTCGAAGATTTCAGCACGGTCTAGATAATTACACTAATAGACTGTTAATAAATACGACGACGAGCGACAATGATATTGACTTCATTGAGAACACTGATAGGGAATCGGAAGGAATTGAGAATTTATAATTGTTTTGTCAGAATATATCACTTTTCAAAATAAATAAATCATTAAGTACGTAAACATATCTGTTCTTATTTTATTTTACTATAATCTAAAGACAACACTTATAGAGAAAAAAAAAACGTTTTATAAAAAAAAAATAGTAACTAAATAGTAAGTAAAAAAATAAGTGTTTTAACAGCTCTTAATACCTAGATACCGGAATGTTAGAATTTCGTGCGAAAGGGACAAAGCCGAAATTAGCCGCATGTCTCTTTCTAGAGGTCGATGTGCATTAATTCTTGTCCTATCCGTGTATACGTGAGTACTATACGTGAGTTTTGTCAGCACAAACAATACTTGACCCAAATATTATATAAAGGATCTAATCATCATAGTCGGTTAGGCAGGATGGCAGAGCAGTCGTGGTCATGTGAAAACCTTGTTTATTAAAGCTTTGACAGCTGTTCTCCGTAATGAGGCTACAACGGCCTTGGTGGCTAAAATCCCCCCCTAAAAATGTTGGTGCAGAAGGCTACGGGAAACCACTGCACTATATTCCCAGAATAAGAAGAATACGAAAAAAGAATCAAATACGTAACACATATTTAAAAACAATCCTAAGTGCTTTTACGAGGAATTTGTTGAGTAGTACGATCCTAGTCGAACGGGTGACTAATGATTTCATGAATCGAGGTTATCCTTAGTTTTAAAACAAACCGAAGTCCATATACATCACTACGTAAATGCCGTCGCTCAGCTTGAGACCTGAGTTGGAAGTCTCAAAACGGCTCTCCCTTAAGCTATAATAAAAAACGCGAAAAAGTCACAAGCGTTCATCTAACCCCAAACTAGGATTCCCGACACTATGGCAACTAGATACTGGTATACATACATATAAATACATACACAGCAAAAAAATCTGTTCATCACACGAATGTTTGCCTGAATGTCATGTATCTGAAACACATGACGGCTTTTCGATAATGGGCAGGACGGTAGTACCTCCGCATGCGGGCACATAATACTACTTACTCCCTATCACGGGTAAATTCGATCGCAGTGGGCTGGTAAATTACACAGAACGAATCTGCCCAATCTCCTACGAATCTCTTAATCGTCTAGGACGTGGACAGCCTAGACCTTGACCTTCAGACGGGACTTGAGAATGATGCAGAAATAGGTAATATCTCATGAGGGCTTAACGATACTCTAATAACAATCAAATTGGACGAAAGACGGGAACGTGGCACTGAACCAAATTGGAATAGGTAATCAATAAGTCATAAGACAGAAGCCTCTATAGCTAGAGTTTCCGACCTCAAGATTTAGAAACCCGAGCATCGTTGTTGATAATACGGTCCGCTGCCACTTCTATTGCTTCAACGAGATCCGATGTTATGAAATTAATGTTCAAGAATTCCGTTACATCACACATACAGCCGAAGCTAATAAATTACTTTCACTGACGAACCTGAACACTTCTGACATCAAAAGGGTAACACCAGGGCGATGTGAAATGTTTATTCCATGATGTTTCAAAGCCGCAAGCTTTGTACATTAAGTTCACGTCATCTGAAACACACAGAAATCGTTAATTATAATGTTTGGTCATCACTATTGGATACATAAAACAGCAACTAGCTTGTAGACAATTAGGTTGCGTTGTTAATTTTTAATAATACGGGTGTAGGGTGTTCTTTCTCGAAGTCGAAAATTTGGAATAATTTACAGACTCAACTAAAAAGGAAAACAATATTCAGATGCATTCATAAATACGAAACTGGTTTAATTCAGTTTATATTTTGTGAACATCTTTGTCGCCCGAGGTCATCGACCCCGCGCTTCGGGCACTGTTTAATTGTGTTACATTGCGTTTCGTGCAAAAAAGCGGTATAAAATCGTATTTCATTTTTTTTATCACAAATATTATGTTTTCACTTTCTGCAATGACTCCATCATTCAAATCAATGAGTGAGTTATGTGTTAATATACTCAAAATAACAAATAGCAAAGCAAGGTATGCTACATAAGAGCATATTTACGAACCCAAGCTCAGTAAATTTTTTAGACCAAGCCTTTTCGTGACCGATTTAATTGTGTCATTCATTTCTTTGCTAATTCCATAGAGTTTTTGTTCCGTGTATGTTAATGGATTCTTTTTTACTTGCTTTTGCCACTTGTCACAGTGTTTGTAAAACTGAAATAATGACAATTTTCTGTTGTAAATTTTATGGAATAGTTATATATACTATAGGCTGATGGTATATGACAAAGAAAATATTTAACCTTTGCCCAGAACAAAATCAACTATTGTTTTAATACCATGACATCAATATGGAACACTTACAAATCCATAATATAAACAAGCTAATTTTAAATATAATCACAACTCTACAAAAAAAATATTCGTTCTTTGTCCTAACGTTTATACTAGGTTTTTCCAGTTAATTATTCACAAAAACGAAAATAAAATGCCTTTAAAAAATAAAGTTTGCTTTTTGAATAATTTAAAAAAAACCGCGCTACGAGAGTGGGGTGTTTACGTTTACACAGTGCCACTAGATGGCACTCGAGTTATAAGCAACGATCAGGTGTTTTGTACAACCCCATAAAAACTTAAAATGTCACGAAAGTGTAAATACGATGCTGATGCATTTCGTTTCATAAGTGGTCAATTTATTAAATTTTAAAAGCAAACTGCTTCATGCCATGCATTTTTTTTCCGTCTAATTACAATATAAAATATCGAAATTTTATGCTTCAAAGTTAAATTTGGTGATGACCCGTGTAATTTATTTACAGTTTAATACTAAGCTTATGTAAAATTTACCCTTAAAACTGTGTCAACTTTGGCCGCCGGAGAGAATAATACATCTTGGGCCTCCTTCTTGTCAAAGAGCCCATTTGCAAAATATCTTGCGCTTTGTTGTGCTCTTTGTGTTGCCGTGTAGCGAAACTATAAGCGGAGACGAAATATTACATACACATTTACTATTTAAATGTATTTTTTAATATCTGGTCTTCAGGTGATTGCTAAATCCCATGACTAAAAACAAGTTTAATAAAATTTAAATACACGACTACTCTATGGCAGTAATGTCAGGAATTCAAAGTCTAGTAAGCTTATTTAATTTCAGTGGCAATAAAAAACTGACCCATTCCACTTTCATCCAAACCTAAGATTTTACTGAGTTGTGAATATCAAAAATGTATAACAATAGCAAGTCCGCTCACACCACGAATATCAAATCTTTCACATAGGTACTGACACCCACCAGGAATGTAAGCTGCACCCTATAGTACAGTATTTCAATAAAATGGTAAATTACTATCTTTTATTACATACTTAATAAGTTTAATAATATTTAATTATAAAATTTGTTTACCAGGATTGTCTGATTGTTATATTTTTCTTTAACAGCTCCCGGAAATCGTTTTCGTGTTCTTTCTGCTAAAATTATCATTTCATCTTGTCCCTCTAATGTTAGGAATTTTTCTTTTTCCAAATCCAAGTCCCATGTCCAATTTTCGATTTTTTTTATTTGTTCATCGGATAGCTCACCTATAAAATAATTCACGAAAAAGTCAAAAAAGTGTAATCATTCAAAGTTGATTTTTAATAACTATTTATTTTTTACTAATAGTTAGGGGTATTTGAAACTTTTTAAGATAGTTTATGATACAATCTATTTATTCTTCTACTAGATTTTTAATATTGAGGCTTTTTTTTAATGGTATAATTTGTGACTCACAATTATCTCTGTAGCAAAGCAAAAAAATGATACTAGTAATATACATGAACGCATACTCAGAATGTTTCTCACAAGTCTTGGCAAATGATAACATATATAATATACATATACATTAATATTAATATATTTATTTGCTAAATTTTATACTGTTATAAAAGTTATATATTTGCTTCTGCCTGTTAATAATGATTAGTTAAGTCACTTTAAAAAATGATAAAACCTTTGCCAAGCCTATGCCTCAGTAATATCTCCAGCTTCAACTCTTTTAATCGTGTATTTATTTTTGTTATATCCTTAGCATTAGGATATCTTGTTCCATGTCTTATTACCATCCATATTTTTGAGTCCTTACAATCTGAAATTATGAACAATAATATTAAATAAAAAATTTCAAGTCATAACATTACTCAGATGCCAAGTTTATTGTCATATAACTTTTCCGGCAAGCACTTGGTCTACTTGGTATTATATGATTACTGCAGTGGATACACATCACATTGTAAATGTCACCACTCACCTTTAAACGTAAAGCAAACTGAGACTTAGTTATCCAATTTTTCAAAATAGAATACATGACTGCTTCACTAAGGAAATGGGCAGAATAGTTGAACAAACTCATATAGGCTCATAATGTTCCCGATTACATATCCCTAAAATTATGAACTTAGAAAATTTTTTTTTAGGAATGGAGGATTACTTGTGGCTCTTACGCCTTTCTAGGTTGAGATAAACGAGTGGGCGAGCACCAGCTCGGCCAGGAAGGGTGGAATTTTCTAAGAGCTGCTCAAGCACCTTCAAAGGAGACTAACAGCTCAAGGGGAACTGTGTCACAAATGAGACTCTACTAGCAGATTTGAATCATGACCCACTAAAGAGATCCAGCAAGAAATTCAAAAAGGCTGATCTATTGGTTGGATTTCATATTGAACTTTTTGAAAAATTTTATGAGTATGGTTACTAGGTTCCCTATACTGCTCCTAGTGTTAGAGGCTTCTAACGACAGTGTTAAGAGATCGTGTGGATGGATAAGGACATGACTGGCTCCGAGAAGGCAGCGGTCATGGCGCATTGACTTATCGAATAACTGAAAATCTTTGATTATAATATGGTTTTAAATAATTTTTTATAACAACTGATTTTTGATAACAAATAACTCTAATTTATTTAGATACATATATTTTTAAATACTTCTTAGAACCTACAACACCCACATAAATTTTAGCACGCTCATCCTTCACTCATCTGTTAATCTGAAAGTCTAATCTATCGTTTCCTTTTTAGTATGAAATATTTAGTACACACTTACTTGGATATTTAATTTGAGAATCATTTTTGTTTCCTTTAAGTCGGTAAGGGGTACGTGACCCTAAATGATTTTGAATATTGCTAGATTCAGATGAGCAGTACAATGCAAATGATACTAAAATGAACAAACATAACTTCATAGTTAAGCAAGTTATAATTAATTATCTTCCCTAATTTGTTTTTACAAGAATTTATCAAGTAATCTAATAATATGCCCGCCTACTTAATTACTATTTGTTATCATAATGAATCACAAATATTGAGTGTATTATTTAGGATAATAAATTGAAGCATTTGAAGCCGGACTAAAATTTTCAAAAATCTGCGATTGTGATTGGGAATATTTGGGAAGTTCGACAATCGTGAGTAATCGTGACAATTCTGACATTTGGTTGTTTTTTTTTTGATAATCTGGTAATGAGACTTTTAAGGCATATTCTGAGAAAATATAAAAAATGAAACGAAGATGATTATTGTATAGCTCTGAGCAATTGAGATAATATTAAATGAAACTAAATAAAATGGGATAAAATAAAATCTCAGTAAAATGGTGGTTATTTACTGAGACTTTTGGAAGCATCTGAAAAGCTGCGTCCAGCGGCATTGTTTCATTTTCCCACATATGTGCACTTTTACAGATGGTAAACAGGTAATCGGTAAGAGGTAATCAACAGTGATAGGACCGTTAATGTTGGTGGTTGATACATTGGTGATCCTCAATATACCTCGGGAGAATATCAAAAAATATCCACTCGTATCACCATTAACAATAAGAGGTAAAATTCCCTGCAGAAGCTCTCTCATTTGATATTATTCTAATATTATCACCAATCATAGTAAAGCGATGGCAACGAAATGATAATTTGAGGCATATTATATTGTATTGCTGTAGATCAGCCTTTCCCAAATTGGGCAATAAAGCCCCCTTGTGGGTGGTGCAGGCTTAATGGGGGGCGGTAATAGACCCAGAAAAAAATAGGGGCATTGTGTAGAGGCTTGGAAGGCGATTTGTAATTTCATCTAGGAGGAGTCTTAGATACCGACTGAGCTCTTGCTATAGTGGTTCTAAGTAGGTAGAAAAAAGGGGGGCGCTAAAAAAAATTTATTCTCAAAGTGGGCAGTAGACAAAATAAGTTTTGGAACCACTGCTGTAGATGGACAAACAAGTTCAGTTCACCTTCTTTAAAGTACTTACTGGAACTCAGAAACATCATATGGGATAGTTGGTTACCCTCAATAGATCAAATCGAAATATTAATTGTTCTATTTAATTGCTTTCTCACTGTTCTTACTAGAAGTCGCAAGTTCGAAGCGAAATAGGCAGGATAGCAGTACTTACCTATTTGTAAACAAACCATAGTAATAGTGCAAGTATGTATGCATTTTCACAACTGAAATTTAAATGAAGTGTTTTGTGTTGTCCAGCTGGAGCACTGGGTATGAATACTCCAGAGGGTCCCACAAACAAGTTCGAAAAGGAATGGTAGCGAGCGAGGTGCGGACGTATTCTCGTGTGTATGCTTCGGTGGTTGCGGGTGAACTGTCGACGCCAGTAAAGGCGTACGCGCGGCTTGCCAAAAGGAAAGCCACTCGGTCGCTACTCTTTGAATCGCGCCGGAGCCGACAACGAGAACCCCTGATTGGTCGCGGCGCGCGATCAGACGCGGCTGCCGACGCGGCAGGCGTTAGGGTTGCTATAAGTGAAATTTTGTCCATTATAGTTACATACATGACTAAGTAGTTCAGTAGCAACCCTGACTGCTGGACTGAGATTGTGTGTTTTATTCTCACATCAGACAAATACTACTTTGTTGAATAATTTGTTTGCTCGCTGGGTGTTTAAAATCTATAAATGCATATATGTATATTTAAACATGTACAAGTGTTTATATTAGTCTTTAGTTTCCATAGTACAGGGGACCCTAGTTTGAGACCGTGTGTGTGTGTGACTTGTTCCCGGTTATTATTATATTAAAATGAAACAATAGGACAAAATTATAAAATTTATTCTTTCCATTATTCAACTTCCAATTTTATACTTGATTGTTGTAATGTTGCTTTTAATGAAAAAGGTTTTTTAAGATTCTCAATATTGAATGATTCTGTAGCATAAGCCTCACTTTCAGGTGATGTGTGTAAGGTGAAATCAATATCTTTTNCTTGTTCCCGGTTATTATTATATTAAAATGAAACAATAGGACAAAATTATAAAATTTATTCTTTCCATTATTCAACTTCCAATTTTATACTTGATTGTTGTAATGTTGCTTTTAATGAAAAAGGTTTTTTAAGATTCTCAATATTGAATGATTCTGTAGCATAAGCCTCACTTTCAGGTGATGTGTGTAAGGTGAAATCAATATCTTTTATTTCTTGCTCTGCTTCCACACTTTGAACAAATTGTGCAAATGGAGGTGTACCTTCCTTAAACAGGTGGACTGTTTGATCTAAATATTTCATATACACATCTTTGCCTAAGAATTCAACTTCTGTATTTAAATCGTTCATAGAAAATTCTGGAACATCTAATAACAACCCTGCCTCTTTAGCACAACCAATAGCTATTACCTCATCTGGGTTTATACCCGACAGAACTTCAGCATCAGGAAGCAAATTTGCAATGGTAGACTGTAATTTAGGTATCTTCATACTCCCTCCACATAACACAATTTTGCTAATTTTACCATCAAAACTTTGTATTAGCTTCTCGGCAGGCTCTACATAGGAAGCTATTTTTGATGATATTATATTCTCAAATCTAGCCCGAGACACATTTTGGCTCCAGTCAACACCATCAAGCAATGACTCAATAAATACATGAGCTGAATTTAAAGTAGATAAAACGTTTTTACAGTTATCAGCATGGTTTAAAAGTTTGGCCATTGCTCTTTTGCTTTCCTGAGGGTCTAACTTCCACTTCTGTTTAAATTCTTGTGCAATAAAATCAGCAAGATCTTTTGTCAAGTACTGTCCGCCTAAATCCGAACGAAAAATATTTTTTTCAACACTAACAAAACCAGCTGATACTTTGGCAATAGATACATCACAAGATGATCCACCAAGTCGATAAATAAGTACATTCACATCTTCTAGATTTTCTTCAATGTTATAGGCTAATAAAGCAGCAGCTGGTTCACTAATCACTTGAAGTACTTCGAATCCCGCCAGTTCTGCGCATTTTACTAAGCGTTCTCTGCTTTCATTTGACCAATGTAGTGGGGCAGCAAGCACCAATTTGAGATCACCCTCATTCTTCACAGAATGACTAGCAATCGTAAATAGCTTAGCATAAATTTTAGTGGCGATGTTATCAGGACTAGAGTATAATTTTGTTTCGCTTGTTTGGAATTCATATACAAGTTTTTCGTCGTTCTGAATTTGGCACGATGATGATAACTCAACATATGACAAATCATCTTCATTGAAATCACAGTTCATTAGTCGTTTATTGTGCTTAATAATTGACTTCGATGACGCTTGTCCGGACTTTGCTGGAAGGCCAATTTCCCATTCTGTACCATTTAGAGCAATTATTGCGGGGGTGACACGATCGCCGGCGTCATTGGCTATCACAGATATTGTGCCGTTCGTAAACGATGCTAAGCATGCTGTACTGTTACCCAAATGTATTCCGTAAGCTGATGCCATATTTTAAATAGATAATTGTACTATTAACAATACTAAAAGTTCATAATAATTCAAATAAAAATCACATGCACATTTGTATGGTCTAACCATAGATAACTGAATAACTGGCATCCGGCATTTGACAGTGACTTAGTTGAGAGTAGCTCTATTTTTACAACTGAAAAGACAAAGATATCATACCATGCACACTAATCTTTTGTATATAATTTTTTTGAAAAATTATATGGAGTGAAATGGGAAGTGTGTGGATTTGATTAATATAGAACATTCATCAGTTGACATCAAACTAAATGAAATGAGATGAGATGATATGGCATGAAATATAATCTCAGTAAAATGGTGGTTATTTATTGAGACTTTTCAGTGGACTTTTTAGAAGCTCCTGAGAAGCTACTTTCAGCGGCTTTGTTCAATTTTCCCACATATGTATACTTTCACAGATACTAAACAGCTTATAAACCACGGTTATTACATATTCAAGCCTGAAGAAACACTAAATAGACAAAATATAATAATTCACACAACTTCGCTTCTCGCGTTCCCGCCAAAAAATTCTAATTTAGTTGACATAATATATGACTCTTGAAATTTTCCTTCTTTTTTAGTAAGTAGTAGTAGACTTCTTGTGGCGCTATTATTGTCAGGGTCAAGAAAGAAATCTACCGATGGTAATCTCACAGTTGGAGCTTATTGCTACCAATTTAANAATAGACAAAATATAATAATTCACACAACTTCGCTTCTCGCGTTCCCGCCAAAAAATTCTAATTTAGTTGACATAATATATGACTCTTGAAATTTTCCTTCTTTTTTAGTAAGTAGTAGTAGACTTCTTGTGGCGCTATTATTGTCAGGGTCAAGAAAGAAATCTACCGATGGTAATCTCACAGTTGGAGCTTATTGCTACCAATTTAAAATATCTGATAATGTGTAACAATATTAAATACTTCTATTTGTATTTGATTTACAGCGTTAGTACATAAATTGAAAAGTTGAACTAAAATTATCTTTTCTGTGGATAGTGAATGATTAAATTTGGATGAACTCAGAAATTAAGTATTTGAGGAATTCACCCGCAACCCTAAAGTCTATAATATCATGAATAATTAAATAGCGATATAGGTATTAAGATTATATTTCAGACAGACGTTACCTACCGCAAATCTAGTGCTTTTTTCACTATTATTTGTAAATTATAATTATTACGTTTTTATTAGTAAAGTAAGACTCCTTCCAAAAAATTGAAAGTCGTTAGTTTTCAAGGTTAGCTAATTTTTGTTTTCTTTAATCTATGGCTGATTTAAGAACTATACATACGTCTATAAAATAGCGGCAATTGCTTAAATTAGCGGCAGCTTAAAAAGTTCAGCACTTATAATTAAAAGATCTTTAATCGTTTTCAGCTACATCAATGTTCAAAATATAAAATTTTTATTTAATTTGCAAACTGTCCAATATCGGAATGGTTGATAATTTAGGCGATAAGTCAACCATAAACCTTGATCGTTTCGAAAGTATTGTACAAAATTTAACTAAATGTAAACTAGTAAGTAAGAATTCATATAACTAGGTATAATTTCATAATTATATATTTAGTTTTTATATAGTGAATAAATTCACTAATGCTTAATTTGTATACTTATAGGAATTTTACAAAGACAGGGAGGAAATCAGGAAAATTCGAGAAATAAATAAAAAATTGGAAGTAGATTTGAAAGAAACTCGTGAATTAGAAAAATCACATCGCTACCGCTTATTGACATCGCGTGAAATGATAGGAAATTTACAAGAAACTGTATCTCAATTGGTGTATTTAAAAAGAGATGTAAAAAAATTAAAAGACGAAATACTTTTGAGAGAAAAAACTATTAATAGTTTTGAGAAGGTATATTTTAAAATTTGAGTACATTTTAATTTACATTCGTCGGCAATTTAGTCTAATAAAGCTCTATTTCCATAAACCTTTCCATAAATGGCATAATATTAAAGGATATCAATGAAGACAATTTTCCACATCAGTCGGCATCAGCAACCGCCTGTTTCTATTATGAATCAATGTTACGTTTATGTTTGAAGAAGTTGCTACATTGGCGCCACTCTTACTTTTACCCTTCACAACAATAATCTATTTTTATTATTAATTACTTAATCCGAAGATATAATTACGAATAAATGATTAAGTTTATTCGTAAATACAAATAGTTAGTGATCATTCGCGAAACTTTAGGATAAAGAAAATTTATTAATGAAGAATGAAATTAGTTTGGAAGAGCTACGTAACAATTATGAAAAGGAAATGGAGGAAATGCGTGCGCTGAACGAAAATAAAAGTCAGTATTTTACTTTATAATTAAATGAACTTCTTAGTTATATTTAGTATTTTTTGTGTATCAGCTAGCGAAATACTTTAATTAAAACTTCGTTACCTCAATCTATTTTACGCTTACTTCTTTATGGACATTATCAAGACAACGGACCACACAAGGGCTGCGTGGTCCAAATTTACGTTCATGATTAAAAATCTAAATAAACAAGTAGTGTGTTACCGAAAACAATAAATGTAAACTACAAAATCTCTTATTCAAACGAATTTTTATGAAACATTTTCCACCTCAATTATCCCATGCACAGTCCTACTTAGGGGAAGCATCTATAATGAATGTCCCCAGTGTGAATAGAAAAAGGACTTTTCGAATGGTGGTGGGACGTACTACGAGTTCGTACGTGTATATACCACCAGCCTGCTAATTTCTGCCGTAAAGCATTAATGCCAGTAATGCGTTTCGGTTTGAAGAGTGGGGCAGCCGTTTTAACTATACTGAGACCTTAGAACTAATATCTTAAGGTGGGTAGCGGCATTTACGTTATACGGGTAACCACTTAACATCAGGTGGGCCGTGAGCTCGTCCACCCACCAAAACAATAAAAAAAAAGCTTTTGTTAATTAATGGAATGCCATACTTGTCATTTGCCGTCTATTATTAATCTCTTGCCAATGTTTTTCCATCCCTGAGACCCTGATCTGTAGGTGGCTGGTAGAATTTGGAATGAGACTCACGAAAGATGGGGCAGCTCGCGGAGTAATTTAAGAGAATTATCACCAAATACCTGCCTGTGTTGTCATCAAAGACAACCGTTCTATTTTGATTTAACGAGACTCCCTCAGTATCAATAAAAGTAGTTGACGCCTGACTTCAAAGGTTTAGTTGCCTGCCGCGTCGACGACAGCGATCGGGAGGATCTTCGTTATTCATGCCGGTAACAGCCCTAATCTTGACGCTGCAAAAGCAGGTTGTTTAGTATTCATTCGCGAAGCAGCTGCTCTTGAGTTGTTAGGTCTCCTTCGGAGGCCCTCGGGCAGCTGTTAGCAAATCCCACCCCTCCTGGCTGAGCCTTTGCTCACCCACCTGTCCTGGTGAAACTGGAAAGGCCTCCGGTCCACCAGTAATCCTTCAATCATAAAAAAAGGTTGTTTGTCTCCAAAAACAGGTCTAGTGCGTTTTTTTTAATTTGCTGACCCTACTCGATTCTAAGTGGCGATACGAACAATCCCTGTTCTAGTGTATTTGTCCTTTTCGTTTGCCAAACCAGCCATCACGTAACTAAATATACCCTCACCCGAAGAATTTAATATAACCCCTCGAGGTTACTAGAATAGGTAAAAAATAAAATATATATGTCCGTATCTTTAAAAAAACCACTGGAGTTTCTGCTATCAACTATGTAGCTATGCAGTTTCTAACAATGCATTTCGTCTGTTCTAACTTGTATAGTACATGAAATCCAGCATGAATCGGACGCGAAAGTGGCACAGTACACTTGCGTCATTGAAGAGCTTCGTTCTAAAATTAAGGACTTGGAAGCTGAACATAGAGAGAAGGTAGGTTTTGTTTTTATTGCTGAGATCGGTGCACGAGCTATTGGCCCGCTTATAAGTGATCACTGGAGCTCATAGACATCAGCCATGTCAATGCCGCCGCTCATCTTGAGACAATGGTCTCAAATTTTACAGTATAACAGCTACCCCACACTTCAAGCCGAAACGCATTACCGGCTTACGGCAGAAATAGGTAGGGTAGTGGTACCCACACACGTGGGCTTACATAACGCTCTACAACAGTGTATAACGCTTATAAAAAAATTCAGATTTGATTTTTATTAAACGATGTTATTCGTTCATCGTGGAATTCATTCGTGAACATATGTCACGTACGTATTTCATTGGAAAAATTGGTATTTGTCTTTATACTCCCACACCGTTACAGCTACTTCACTCGATACGAATGCAGCAGCCATGTTATCCTTTAGACCACGATGACTTCAGCTTAGGCAATTTTTAAGTTTATGACCTCACGGCCCATTAGTGTTCATTGGTTATTTGTGCCTGTGCCCACAGATATGCTTTAATATTTGTGTTGGTGTTAGTGAGAGAAACTACTAAATAGAATAAGGATAAAAATACAAATGGATACTTTAATGTCGATTTTTTTAAGGAAAGATGCCGTTCACAGTTCCTTTCGCTGATAATGTTCTAGGTAAACGTAGTAGTGCTAGAATACGAAGAGAAGATACAACGTGGTGCTGCCCAGATAGCGCAGTTGCAGGAGCAATTAGCTCACCAAGCCGCTCGTACTGATGCCAACATTGACGCTTATCGAAGGGTTTGTTAATATGTGGCCCTGTTATATTGATATGCTATTAATGATAGACTAGTGTCAACAATTGAGTATTCATAACTCTTTGAGCGATTCTTTTTTTCCCTACCTATGCTGAGAGCCTTGAGAGGCTATTTCAACTTTAGGTACCCTAGGGTGTAGGTGAGCTCTCGGGGCTCAAACCGGAAGTGTTGCTAACACTGGCCCTAGCAAGAGCAGTGCTTCGCAGAATCTACCACCGGATCGGAAACGCGACCCACTGAGAAGATCCGGCGAGAAACTCAGTAGGTAGGCTGTGTCTATGGGTTAATTTACTCGTTGGGCCCTTCGTCGCAAGCGACGGATTCGGCGACGGGTTTTTGAGCGTTTGTTAACGCTAGATGTGTTGGATCAGTAAAAATAGGTCCTGTAGATGAATAGACTAGCTTACGGCCTCGGTATTGTTAAGGTTAAGGAATCAGGATAACTGCTTCGCGATAAACATGACCATACGAAAAAATCAACCTTCAACCGTTTTGTTATACTTTTCGACGTGGAGTCCTACTACTCCGCGCACAGTCGGAATAACCCCCTAGACTACCAATGATTAGATCGAGAGGAAAAAATGATGGTCCTAAGCAATTGAGAGTTCAACCTTGTTCCTAAAGGTAGACTGCTTCCATTATTCATGGGCTCTACTTAATACTATGAGCAAGTCTAGCTCTCCTCGCCTTAATTCCCAAAAAAGTCGATCTCATCTCATTGATTTAGTGTTTTGCAGATTCTTTTTCATGTCATGCTTACCGCGATGTGTTTATAGAAAAATATTCCTTTGCTAAAAAAGGTATAAGTGAATCGTTTAAAGAATGCTTATGAGTGTACCTGCAATCTAAGAAGATACCTACACATAGGGAGAACGGTCCTCTTAGTCACACTATAATTGACTTCGCGTATGAGCTTTATAAGTTTGCTTCATTGCGTGCTGTTTTAAAAACAGTACAATAAGAACGTAAGATCTGGTAGTGGAATCGTTCCAAAATATGAACATGGAGGTGGTATTGTTTAGCACAGTTTGTGTTATGATATAAACTACGACACGAAACTTAATTCATAATTGTTTCATTATATCATATTTAAAAAAATCGTAATTGTGCTGACGAAAACGTACGTGCCCAATTCCATCTAATTATAAGCGGCATAATTACATAACGACTATTAAAAATAAAATTGCAGCGCCTCGAAGATCTAGAGGAGAAACTCAAGCAGAGTCAATTTAAAAAATATCTAGCGCAAAGTACTTATCCATCGCAATATGAAACTCAAGTCGAGCGTCCTTATTCCGTTGATAGAGATCGTTACACGGACACTAATTCGGTAGAATTAGATCCAGTGTTGGAAAATGCAAGGTCTAATATGACATTGAGCCAGAATAAGGCTTCAAGAACGAATACATTACAAGTAATGTATTACGGACAGAATAATAACAAAGCAAAAGAGAAGAAAGGTTCTTTTAATATTACGAAGAAGAGAAAGCTGTACAGTGAAAAGGATTTTCAAGATATGTAGTTTGGTATTTTGTAACATTATTCTGTGAAATAAACGTTTTTCTTTCGTTTGTTTTCATTATTTAGATACCAGACAAGGGGATGTAAGATCTCAATTTTTATTACATTAAAGTTTTATTCAAGAAAACTAGCATGTTCGGTGTACAAAAATATCTGAATAAAAAGCGATATTTCTTTGTGATTTTATAATATTAGCGCAGTAGGGGAGACCGGGGCAAGATGAGATAGCTAAGACAAAACTCGCTGTACAAAGACAATTATACTCTTTAATTAAATTCTTTAAGAAAATAAGTAACACTTATACATTTGTCTCTTAAAATTAATAATTTTATCAAGGAAAATCATAGAAGTTTTTTGACAAATAATGATTAACGATAATGAGGCGAATTTCCCGTCTTGCCCCATGGATGGGGTAAGATGGGAAATACTACGGGGCAAAAGGAGTACGTATTTTAATCGGGTAGACAGCGTTCACAAATGTATGCCTTTTCGTCTTCTTCATCTACTCCGGTACAGGAATCGTGTGCCCAACCATGGCAAATACTGCAGATAGCCAGCCCAACCCTCGGTTGACTCTTAGTATAAGTAACCACAATAGATGCAGGCCCAGTCACCGTCCTCCTCTTAAGATAAACTATCTTCCGATTCGATTTCTTTGGCGAGTCTTTTAGCTTGACGCTTGTTTTCAGTTCTTTTTATCTTCTTATTTCCAACTTTATGTATTCGTTTTTTACGCCAATCTTCTCCTGCCATGCCGGTTTCTTCATTAAGTGGGCTATCTATATGATTTCGCTGAGCCATCTGATAAGCTATTTATTACACGAAGTTATTTTCCTGTTAACCGTGCTTCCATAACACACATTGCGCGAACTCATCTTCTTGTTTGCTGTAAAAACAGTTTTGAATCGTCACAAATACTTTTTCCCATACTTAGTCGTTACCGGAATCAGTGTCGTCATCCACAGTATCACGAGCTTTTCTTACACGACGGCGGAACATCATATGTAGCTGAGGCTCGAGGAAGCCCCAACCTGTTATTAAGAACGCATAAGACCCAGAACTTCAGAGTCCCATTTGCCACGATCTGTTTTTCGTTTATAGTTCCGAACCATTGTATCTGAGAAAAAAACTTTATGAGAAAAGCAACGATATATCTTGCTAATGTAGAAGTTACAACAATATGTACTTGGCAAAGAAGCTTACAGTTCGCCTGATGGAAAGCGGTTACCGTAGCCTATGGACGCTTACAAAACGAGGTTGCAATACTATCGATAGGTAAGTAGGTACACAGAAGGTATTATTTAAACCACACGGAAGGGGCAAAACGGGATAGTATCCCGTTATGCCCCGATCATTGTGCCCCGACCCACATGTATTGAAATAAGTTGAATCAATTCTAATCTTAAATCTTACCGGCGCAAAAATCTAATCTGAATTTAAAGTGTTATAGTACTACAACACGCTGAGGATTAAAACATTATATTAATTCAAGTACTTACATGTCTGCACATCAGTTTCTTAACCAAAAACCGGATAAAAACACTTGAAAAATCAGTTTTTTTCCTATACAACACAAAAACGAGATCCAACACGTTCGCTCTGCTCGGACGCACTTGCGCAGTCTGAATTTCGTGCAAATGGCGCCGTTACCGGTCCGAACACGATTACCATTCATGGACACAAGCTTATTTCCCGTCCTGCCCCGAACTTCATGTTGCCCCGGTCTCCCTACCTAATTAAGTGATTACGACGTACGGGAGATTCGATAACAAAACATGAAAAGTAAGCGAATCCCATGTCTGTTTGATATATTATTATACCTAACCGATACTGATGGCTTGGTTTTATCAATAGCGAGCTTCATAGACAATTTTTATACAAAAATAATTATA
Organism: Bombyx mandarina; assembly: GCF_003987935.1. Next base: position 514,342 of record NW_021011568.1, read on the forward strand.
TCTCCGAGTATTTGAATGGATTACGTAGACAATTCTATTACGTGATGGAGTTTGTATTCTTTCAAATAACGAAAATTTGAATGATAAATAGACCTTTTAATTACGCTGATAATATCTTACATGAGTACACAAGGAATATAAATGTGGTGCATTCAAGTGAGTTACATCACAAGCGATTGTGACTGTCTGTATACATTAGGTCGTCTTGGCCTAAAATTATAATAAAAATTGGTACTTGTCTGCGATTAAATCCCCCAGTAGGTACCGTATATAACGTACGGTACGGTACCAATTTTTCTAATGAATTACCGTACGAACTATATCTCACTTTCCCAAAGGACTACCACGATGACGGAAAACCTACCAAAACCCGTAAAATTATATCTTTACGTTATGAGGGGATGGCTGATGGTACAGTGCCATACTATACAATAATAGTGACTACATTTACTTTCTGATGTTCATGAACTCCAGCAACCGTTAATCGGGAAGACCATGAACTCTTAATTGGTAATTCCAATTTTTCTATTACGCGATTTTTTCTTCGATTTTCGGTAAAAGTGAATATGATATCTCGGATACCAAATGAAGGATATTTCGTGTTCGAGGTGTCAGTACACCTTGTCTCATATATTTGCTGCGGGCACCGATAGCGTTTGAGAAGCTTAAAACCACTGAACGTATTTTTTTTACTGTGGTAAGCAGCGAACATCCGGCATACTGCATACGGCTGCTCATGGAAATCAGCAACGACTAGAGGCACAACTAATGAGCAAAGTTAGGAAGGTAGAAAAGGGAAAGAGACCAATCAATTTCAGTACTAATCTAAATTTTTGATATTTTTTTGTGAAAAAACCGGTTCAAATCCTTGCGAAAAACTATTTATGGACAAATAATTCCGACAACTTTACTAACCAAAATCTAATAAGTTTATTTAATTTTTAATTTACTTTTTTTATTGCCCTTGTAGGCAGGCGAGCATACGGCCTACTTGATGGTGAGTGGTTACCGTCGCGCGTGGACTTCAGCAATGCCAGGGGCAGAGCCAAGCCTACCGATTACAATTTACGACAATACTGATTACGAAGTCGTTAATTACCATACGTTGTCAATTCACTAATATATTTCTACATTATATAACTATGAATTTTGCACCTCAGCGAAAGTAACAGAATAATGAAGAGAAATAAAGCGTCAATGTATAATAATTTTCATGTGAAATTGAAAGCTAACCACAATTTTATATAACAACACAATAAAAATCAATCTCCTCATATACTTACCATAAATACCTATCATTGTTTCAATGTGCTTAAGTTAACTTGATTTCTCTTATAGCACTTAATATTACGATGAATACCGTTTTACCTTTAAAACGCGAAGTAGGTATTACCCGCGAATACGTTAAAATAAAAATTAAAGCATTTGAATATCAATTTAAATTTTATTCGAAATCTTTGGCTATTTAAAAGTATACAACCAATTCCTAATTTATAACATCACTTATAAAATATTTTGGCTACATTTAATGTGTATATTGAAAACAAGAAAGAGCCATTTAAGTCATATTTTATAAATCACCTTTCTTCACTATACGAAGTGTCATGTGTGTAAACATAATCTTTTATAACATTCTATTGGTTACGAATCAGTCGATCGAGTGAATTCCAGCTGCAGGAATAATCAATTCGCAAATGACCATATCTGGACAAGTGGAAATTATCAGGAACTGTTTTTGGGTAAGGCCGTGCCCAGTCTTCGTATTCTGGAGAAAGACTTTCGTAGGCAAACTGCTCATAAGCCTCCATCATCCTAAAACGAAAGAAAATATTTTATATTTTTGTAAAAGTGTTAGAGTTTCAAATACTGGTGGTATTTTACTGGTGATAGGACCTCTTGTGAGTCCGCGCGGGTAGGTATCACCACCCTGCCTATTACTGCCGTGAAGCAGTAATACGTTTCAGTTTGAAAGGTGGGGCAGCCGTTGTAACTATAATTGAGACCTTAAAACTTATGTCTCAAGGTGGGTGGCGCATTTACTTAGTGGATGTCTATGGGCTCCAGTAACCACTTAACACTAGATGGGCTGTGAGCTCGTCCGCCCATCAAAGCAATAAAAAAAAAAACTTCAGACATATTACACGAGTAATTTAGTAGTTAGATTCAAGTGCGGTTAGCAACACATTGACGACGATTATTAGATGTTACAATACTGAAAAAATTATTTCAAATTACGGAATGAGTTATCTACTAAAGTTTAAAAATCAGTAATATTCAATGCGTAGTGCTATTCACTTATATTATCAATACATTTTTAGCTCTCATTCATAATATCTGAATAAATTAGTCTACTGTAGCCCGTGATATCGTCACATCTTCAGCGTCGCTCATCGACATCGTTCATTACAGAAGATAAGAGAACAAAGTAGTTGATTAGCGCGGTAATGCATATCCAAATTAACCGAGTAAGGTCGTTGAAAAACTTAAGCATGTAATTCCAATTATGTCGTAAAACATTATGTTGTGTTATGAACTCATTAGGCGATAGTGTATCAGAATAACTAGACCGAAGAAAAAATGTTAATTTGGTAATAATGTGAATGCTCAGAATATTTTGTAAAAGTAAACGTTACATTTTTGTAGAAATTCGTGAATAAGTTTTATAACACGGTGTTAAACTTCCATATTATCATTACATAAATGGGTTTTGCATCTGTTTAATTTGTTAGGACTGGTACTCGAATTGCATTCACGAATCTCAATCGTGATGCAGCTTGCCTATACCCATCACAGAACAAGCAATAGATGCATGCATATTATTTAAATTGATTTATCAACTACGAATCAAACATCGCCCATAAAAATAACAAAATAAAAAGGACGAACTAAAATTCATAAAGTTAATAAATCAATGATTTTCTGTTTGTTACAAATTAACAAATCTTTAAATGTGTTTTTTCACAGGTATAAAAAGATTAATGAACAGAAACTAGCTAAGAATAATAGGTATTTGTTTCAATAAAATCGGACGGTGTAAAATCGTATTGTCATTTAAAGATTGGTATTTGCCTTTACTGGCCGATCTTAAAAGTTAGCAAATATTTAAAGAAATGTGTTTGTCTACAAAATTTTCACTCTTCAAGTAGGTACTGAATTTATTTTGACGAAATTTTTGTAGGAAATAGTTTGACACCTGGAAAATAATACAGGTTACAGAATATTATCTCACTGCTGAGTAAAGATCTGCACGCGATTTAAGATGTAGCCCACGCAGACTAAGCCGTTGAAGGTAACCTAGTAATCTGTACTTTATATTCTAGATTATAAATATTATAAATCTGAAACCGTGTTTGTTTGTTAATTTGGTAGTATGTTTGTTTGTTTGTCCTTCTTTCACGCCAAAATGAAGCATATGCTGCTTGCAGACATGATCTTTATTAAAGTAGCATACCTTCTCTACAAACATCTGTTTAACACAGAAAACTATACTGACGCTTCTTCTTGAATACGCGAGCGAAGCCGCGAGTGACAACTAGTAATGTAATATATAGGTTGCAAATATTAGAACTATATTTTTGGTAACTTTTAGGATATTTATGTTACTTCTACTACTACCTTTTTTGAAATACGAGAAGGCTATGTTCCCTTCATTTTACAATAAGCTATAGATCAATTAATTGATTTATTAAAGGTACGTAAGGTATACAAGTTTGGACAGGAAGAGTCTATATTGTTTTTCAATGACTTGCATTTACTAACGAATTATGCCTACCAATCTTCGTTCACGTAACATAGTGTGTATAGAAAGTGGTGTGTGTTACAAACGTAATTACACTTATGTCTGTAGTTATACATTTGTTTCCGGTGCATTCTTTTGTTAATTTCTTCGTATATTGACGGTCAGATCACGAAATCTTATTACCGCCATTACGTAGAATTGCACGAGGTGATTCACAATAAATTTAAATATTTTTTTATGATCGTTAGTCATAAGTGTTTCCATAGTATATTTTTGTACTAAATAGGTGGTGAATTTTATGCATTAGTTATATTATTGATTCATTCATTAAAACTATCTATTAATATTTATTTTTTTTCAAATTGATTTTTATTACTTATACGATGCTATTCGCTTATTGTGGTAGTCATTCGTGAACGATAAAGACATTTTCACAAAAAAAAGTTATTTAGGTACAATTGCTCTACCATATTAGTCATAGATATTTTAATGAATTTAATATTTTGTTCTTCACCCTTTAAAGTGTCGCAACAAAAATTAAATAGTCGCAGGATGCACTTCTGCATTAGTCATTAGGTAAGTAGATAATATAAGGCCGTGAGCGCAAAAGTGGCTTAACCCACAATTATTCATATCCGTACTTATATATTGCAATTTATTTAAAACATAATAAATTTTGATACAAAGCCCTATACTAATCCCTAATTTCACCCATATATGTATTACATTTTATTATGGCTTTATAATCATTGTTTTTGCGCGTATTGTTTTTGCCTATAAAGCAACGTAAAAGTAAATTCAAACTTCATTATCTCCATACTAACTATGGTAAGCTTAGGCCACTATTGCATCTAAAAAAAATAAATTGATGTTAAAGATAAAATCCAGAGAGGTCATTGCAAGGTTGTTTCCAGGTTTCTCTAATAAATGCGAACCGAACATTCTCACAAGTGCAGTGCAACTTTCATAACTTATTGTCGGGAGCAAAAAAAAAAAGAAGAAAAAAACAAGAACTGGTGAACATTCTCACGGTATTGTAAACGCGTTATAGTAAAACAACAATTATTATTATACTGTGCTCGTCAAGAATTTTCGTTGTAAATACTCTGGGCTCAGACGTCGCACGTTTTTGTTTGAATCATAGATAATAACGAATGCTGTGACGTATACTCTTTTAGTATTTATTGTATCATTAATTTCTTAATTGGCTATATGTAAAAGTTAAATCGCTTTTTGCAACACCTCTGTACGCATTTATGAACGAACGGTTGTATTTTTTCGGTTAGAACTTCGATCAATAAATAGTTTTCGAACAATTCAGCCTTGTCGAATCTAGAAAAACACTTCACATGCCACACATCTTTACTTGGACATTATATTATTGTGTGACTTTAATTTCAGATCCAATTCGTCGTCGGTTGCATACAGCCACATTTTTTGAAGGAAAATGTCGGGAAGAGCCTCGGTAGCCAATTTCCCGATATATACTTCCATATTGAAGTCGTCGTGGCTTAAAGGATAAGACGCCCGGTGCATTCGTATCAAGAGATGCACCGGGCGACCGGGATTCGTATCAAGAGATGTTCGAATCCCGCAGGGACGACCAATTTTTCTAATAAAATATGCATAACTACCTAACAAATGTTCACGATCGATTTCCACGATAAAGGAATAATAACATTGTGTAATAAAAATCAAACTCGCAAAATTATAATTTGCGTATTTACTGGTGGTGGTAGGCCGTCTTGAGAGTCCACACGGGAAGGGCGGAGAACCCTGCTTATTTCTGCCGTGAAGCAGTATTGCGTTTCGTTTTAAAGGGTGGGGTAGCCGTTGTACTGTAAAAACTAGGACCTTAGTACTCATTTTTCAAGATGGGTGGCTACATTTACGTTTGTAGATGTCTGTGGGCTCCGGGAACCATTTAACTAGATGGACCGTGAGCTCGTCTACCCATCTAGGCGAAACAATGCTCTTTCTAGAGCAGATGTTGGCAAAGTCTATCAGGCTGAGCCCCGTGAACTTGCGTACCAGTCCAGAAAAGCTGGAATAGCCTCTCGAGGCTAGCAACGATTAGTTAAGATAAAAACAAATACAAGGTTTGCTTTGTGGACTCTCCACATAGCCTTTCAAGCACACATAAACTAGAAAAAAAAACACCTGACTCATGCTCTAATTTAAATTTTACATGAGCAAAACGCGATCTCATTGGAGTTTAACTGTGGCTCCGTGTTTTTATCCATGATTTCTATTAGGAAAGTGCATTACCTATAATAATTACACCGTTCGCGTACCATAGCACTGTAAAATTATAGAAATTATTATTATCATGGAGATGTTTCTCGTACCTACTAATCTGTTGAATTGTAACTCGGTCTCATTAGCGTGAAAACGCTGTTTTCCTACGAAACCTCGAATGTCGTGATCAGTGCGCGTAAAGCCGCTCTTTACAATATTTCATACGTCGTTATCTCAGTAAAACTGCCGTTTCATGCGTTGTCTAACGCAATCCCGATACATTGAGTAAGCATAGTTCTGATAATGGCCGTTGAACCATTTGAGAAATTTTATAAATGTCCGTGCACTGGAATATTTTTAATCAATTTCCTAATAATTTCAGTGCTTAATTTTATTACTCAGTCACATACAGTTCGAAGCGTGCGTTATTAGGAGAAGCAGATAAGTAACCAAATAACTGTATTGAAACACGAGAACTTGACGAAGTTTATATTTAAAATAACAATTCCAGTAAGAATTGCAATTGGCGGCCTCTTTACCTTTGAACGATCTTTTTTTTGCAATCTAGTACAGGAAAAAAGATTACGAAGAAAAAGTACAAGGTGCGTTTACTTTAAGTAATTGTGAGTAGGTATTCTCGTAGATCTGCGAATATGCCGCGAAACGAATCTCTGTTAGGTACAATATTACCAACAAATACACAACATGTCAAAGGCGGTCTGAGACCATATTCTTATAGTGACAACTACAAAAAGAAGAGCTTCAACAGAGCGAGTCTTTACGTTAGGTGGATGATTGGAGTGGGCGGTTGTTTTTAGCATGCAATTTAAAACTTAAATCGTTAGCGTTATCCAAGTTTTTTGTGTATTAAAATTTATTCGCTTCTGTCATAGCACACACTAGGTATGATAATGCCTAAATTCTACGATTCAGCATTCGTGGTTAAAACAATAGTTAATCATTAGTTCTATGTATTGCGGACGTCACCTCTTAATCAGGGTGACGGTTCTCGTTGTGATTTTAATGAATTTCAATAAATATTTTAATTTATTTTACCCGCCAAATGGGCTGTGAATTCATACGCACGTCAACGCCAAAAAATAAATAATAAAAATAGATAAAAACTGCTTCGTTGTTTCAATGTTGATAAACAATATCTTGCATATAACTAGTTTGCTTGTCAAACATCTTACGATATTGTAAAATTTCTTTTCGTTGTCAGAGACGATAAAACAACGGATAAAACGATGTATTTTCGTCATTTATAAAGTATTTTATCTTTGTTCTAATAATCGCACTTATCCAAATTCTTAATATATCCCATAGAAGTTGTCACCAACGGAAGTAGCAAGTGATTCATTTTACATTGACAGACTTGAAATTATTTCGATTATAATTATTATTGCAATCACGGTTAGGAATATGTTTCAGTTGTTGTAAATTAAATAAATCACCTTGAATGCCTTCGAGACTGCGGATGAGGTATATTAGCAATGACGTAGTCAGGGTGATGAGCGACAGACATGCGGGGCATAGGTGGCGGCGGCATATACCCCGGTGGAGGCATAGCCGGTCCATATAGAGGCTCGTAGATCATCGGATGTGGTACATAGATCGGTTCTTCGATATGCATGGACCTGCGGCGATCTCCTGTAATATTAGAAGCTGTTTAAATAAAATGATTATAAATGAAACTAAAAACGTATACATAACGAAAACGTTTACGGTTTAAACTCGCGTTTTTATTGGCATTCAATAATTTCCGACGTTACAAATACTTTACAATTTGTAGCCCGTTACCGATGTTTGAATATGTCTAAGGTTCGCAAAAAATTCTATATTAGTAATAATTTGGGTTTTCATAGTGATAAGCCTTCGTATTGAATTCAGTGCTTAGTAGCAGTAGAAAATATTTCATTCAAATATATATACAGTTGAATTTACGACTCACAGGCTGTTTCCAGTGTATAGATACCAGAACTGGCATCCCTCCCTGACTCACAACACATTATTCGGTCTGTTGAATTATAATTCTGGGTATCGCACACTTCAGACGAAATACACGATTCGCGATAAACCCGTCCTATTTGTTATCTTTTTTTTCCCTTGTATGGTGAGTGGTTACCGTCGCCCATGGACTTCAGCAATACCAGGGGCAGAGCCAAGCCGCTGCCTACAAAACACTTGTAAACACTTAAACACCAGAATGGGCCGTGAGCGCATTCACCCGTCCATGCAATACAAGCTGTTTTAGGTTTAGATATATTTAATTAAAAGTAATAAAATTGTCAAGAAAAGAGGTTCAGCTTTATAAAATAAGTTATAGGCAGCTTAGAAATATGTTTACAAGTTTCTATTACATACTTTGTTTTATTATTATTTTTTCTTATATTTGATTATTTTTAATGCAACGACCGCACAGTATCGACCATAGATAATAAATACATTTAATTTTTAAGATTGCAATTTCAACACATTTTTTCAGGAATTAAAAAGCATAGTAATACATATATTAATAGGTTTAGCCCTGTAAGGCTTAATTATTTAAATCAACGAAGGGTTTTCAAAAAATATGACAAAGTATAGGTAATTTACGTAATTAGAGTAGCATAGAGGACGTAATAACCGGTGGTAGGTACCACCATCCTGCTTATTTTTACCGTGAAGCAGCAATGCGTTTCGGTTTGAAGGGTGAGGTAGCCGTTGTAACTATACTGAGACCTTAGAACTTATATCTCAAGGTGTAGATGTCTATGAACTCCAGTGACCACTTAACACCAGGTGGGCTGAGAGCTCGTCCACCCATGTAAGCAATAAAAAAAATAAAAAAGTAATAAAAGAAAACATTCAGTTATATGTATAGACAAACGAACAGAAATGCTTTTCCGGTGAATTTTTAAATTATAACTTACTTAATGGCTTTTCGCTATAAACGAGTGCTTCGGGACATTCAGTGACAGCAATCCGTGAAGATTTCCTTCGACCATAGATATGTTCTTGTGTGACTTCTTCATTAACTCTGTTTCTTCTCGGAGGAGGCAGAGGTGGCTCCTCACCAGAGTCATAGTTTTTAGTCGGTACATAATAAAAACTAGCACTGACAGGCTCGCCAGCGAATGAATTAAAATTGTCTCCTTGACTTGATTCAGTTCTCTCTACCGGCATAACGCCGTAGGCCTCATTATCCCAAGGATCCAAATATAGTCTGTTCATTGGAGGCGGCGAAGGTACATCACTACCTTCACTGTCGAAATCTACCGTTGCCCAGAAAGGGCTTCCAGAATTTCCCGGCATTGCACCACGAATACTTACAAAACGTTATCACTGCGCTTCTTTATTTCGCACTGAAGCAGTACCAACCAGCCTTCGAGTCATTTGGACACAGAACCACCACCACACGAACTCTCCATCCCTATATGGAGTTAGATGTAATTTATATGCTTTGCTTGGATACACTGATTGTTATGCTCGACATGAAGCGCGTAGACATTCGGCGATACGAACGATGCAACAGTCGGTAGTAAAATAATAATTAAAGAGACACAAATATGCGCGAGCGCACGGAACGAGTCTCGCCTTCGAATAACGATCATGTAATGTGTGTTGTGTCGGCGCAGTGCCCACTCAAGAAGCTGTAGTGAGCATTAGAAATGTTTGCGATTCGAGTTTCGCACGCTACAACACGCTAAATGCAGTTTTCAATTAAAATTAAATGCCTTGTGTTTTAGTCAATAGCTTCAATACATATATATGTTAAATTTATATCTTAAGTAATAGCGTCTCATCGTGGACTTTGTTGATGAGTTTTGTGCTTATGGGAACCTACACACAGCGAATCGTTTTGTTTTTGGGATTAGCGTTCACGGTCAATTTTAAAAGTAAATTTAAATATTGTTGCGGCTTAGCTCTGCCCCTCGCATCGCTGAAGTCTATGGGCAACGGTAGCTATTCACCATCAATCAGGTGGGTCGTATTCTCGATGAACGCAAGGGCAACAAAAAATAATTCGGTATAGTTGTTGAAGCTTCTTCAATTGCGGAATTTTCCAAGCCCGTACATTTTTAAAATTAGAAGCGGTTTCTCTAATCGGCATTGCATTGCTATTGCAGTATACTTTTATTTGTTTAAGTTACTAACTTAATTATAGGGTCTTCTAACAAAAGGTTTTATTTTGCAGGAGTCGTCGTGGCCTATAGGATAAGACGTCCGGTGCATTCGCATCTACCCATGCAACGGTGTTCAAATCCCGATGACAAGTACCAATTTTTCCATTTATTTTCACGATTGACTTCCACGGCGAAGGAATAACATTGTGTGGTAAAAATCAAACCCGCAAAATCATAATTTGCGTGTCACCTGTTGTGAGTCCGCACGGGTAGGTACCACCACCCTGTCTATTTCTCCCGAAAGCAGTCATGCGTTTTAGTTTAAAGGGTGGGGTAGTCGTTTTAATTGTAAAGTTGGAATGCTTTATATAATAGAAAATAATATCCGCTAATTAGCCGCCACGGCTACGCTTGCAGCCATTGGATCTTATCTTTCACGTAGCATAAAAGAAAAAAGGTAAAGATTAAATCACAAGATCTTGGCAATCGTGATCCCCTCTTCGAGAAATCACACGGTTTGTGTGCTTAATTCGAGCTTGCTTCGCGATCGTGTAAACAGCTAGCGGCATTACTCATCGCTTAACGATCACTTTCGTGCTTATTGGACGCCAAATATTAGCATTTACCGCCTGGCCACGGGACATTCGCCGATACGAATATTCGCGCGGTGCGAACGGCGAAGCGTCTAGCGACTAACGGCCTGGCCACGGGGATCGGCGGTGCGAACGACGAAGCGGTGGATGAGGCGACCATTCGCGCAGCACCGTTTGCAGGCCACGGGTACTTACGTTCGCCGCCGCGACTAGTAAGGAAGTCCGACAGCGAAATGTCTATTATATCGAAATTATCTCGATATTGCTTACAAATTAATAGTTTTTTGGTTCTGGACCTATTATTTGGAAAAGATGTACATGATTTTAATAAGAATCGGAGTATACCTATAGATGGAGAATTCCACAAGAAGTACGAGAAATACTTTGGGTGGCTAGACTTCCAAATAGCTGGTCTAGCTAGTATTTCAGCTATTTTTTTTATTGCTTAGATGGGTGGACGAGCTCACAGCCCACCTAGTGTTAAGTGGTTACTGGAGCCCATAGACATCCACAACGTAAATGCGCCACCCACTTTGAGATATAAGTTCTAAGGTCTTAAGTATAGTTACAATGGCTGCCCCACCCTTCAAACCGAAACGCATTACTACTTCACGGCAGAAATAGGCAGGGTGATGGTACCCACCCGTGCGGACTCACAAGTCCTACCACCAGTAATTACGCAAATTATAATTTTGAGGGTTTAATTTTTATTACACGATGTTATTCCTTCACCGTGGAAATCAATCGTGAACATTTGTTCAGTACGTATTTCATTACAAAAATTGGTACCCGCCTGATATTCGAACACCGGTGCATCGCTCAACACGATTGCACTGGACGTCTTCTCCGTTAGGCCACGACGACTTTAAAAATATAAAATAAAAAATAAATAAAAAATATAAAATATAAAAATTTCGGCGTTCATTTTTCGCGGCGAAAACAACTAAACTCATTTAATCACTGCACTATCCGCCGCGACTACCGCCCGACTCCGTGGCTTGCGCCGTCCTTATTCGTGCATTTGTTTTGCTCGCTCGCCGCATCGTAAGTCGCCCGCGCGATTCACTCGGTACATTTCGCCGGTCGCTTCGCCGGTCGCCGGTGCGCGTGGCTTGTTAGGTACATTTCTATGCGCTTATTTTAGTCGCTAGACGCTTCGCCGTTCGCAACGCGCGAATATTCGTATCGGCGAATGTCCCGTGGCCAGGCTGTAAAATAAACGCATAGCAATGTACTTATCAAGCCACGCGCAACGGTGACCGGCGAAACGACCGGCGAAATGTACCGAGCGAACCGCGCGGCCGATTTGCGACGCGGCGGGCGAGCAATACAAATGCATGAATCAGGACGGTGCGAGCCTGGGAGTCGCGCGGTAGTCGCGGCAAATAGTGCAGTGATTAAATGAGTTTGAGTTATTTTCGCCGCAAAAAATGAACACTGAAATTTTTGTTCCTGATATACTACCTAGACCAGCTATTTGGAAGTCTAGCTACCCTAGCTTGTGTGAATTGTTTTATTTTGTCTATTTAGTGTTTCTCCAGGTTTAAATGTGTAGTTAACGGTGGTTTATTAGCTGTTTAATATCTATGAAAGTGCACAAATGTGGGAAAATGACACAAAGCCATTGGACGTATTTCTCGGGATGCTCCAAAAAGTCCACTGAAAAAGTCTCAATAAATAACCACCATTTTACTGAGCTTATATTTCATGCCATATCACCTTATCTCATTTCATTTAGTTTGGTGTCAATTCATTAATGTTTCAAATTAATCAAATCAATTTCATTTCACTGCATATTATTTTTCAAAAAATAATACACAAAAGATTAGTCTGTATGGTATGATACCTTTGCCTTTCCAGTTAAAAAAATAGAACTACTCCTCAACTGCTGTCAAATGTCAAAGTCATTCTTCGCGCCAGAAATAGTACGTGAATTAAAAATACGTGAAGTAAGAAAATGCCGTTTTGTTGTTTTTTAACATTGTATTGAAATTGCCCTAAGGTAATTGTAAAATATCTTCAAGGAATATCCAAGTACGTAAGGGATAAAAATATAGTTAAACATTTATATTAATTTTAATTAACAGAAACTCTTTAACGGTCTGTTCTGTGTCAGCTTGCATAAAGTATGTACTTGTGTCACATTCTTATGTACAAGCTGAAGCTAGTTTCCTCACCTTTTGTTTGTTGGATACAGAAATCTTATTTTCAAACATTGACCAAAGTGTTTCAATACAATATATATGCGTGTGTTTTTGTTACCTATCCTATTAACATTAAGACCGTGATAGTAGGGTTAGTTATGGTAATATCTCCATAATGAACTAACAAAGTAACTGTTTTAAAGGTTTCAAATATATTTTACTTAAAATAAAATAAATTATAACAACTATAATGCTGCATTTTGTTGATCATCATTTAGAAGCTACATTTTCATGTCATTATTTCACAGAAATGCCTGAATACGATGCAGCGCTACTGAAGGAAGTTGTCTGCCGTTTGGAAGATAACTCCCTCGAAAATGACAAAAGCAGACGCCAAAATTATGAGATTCTGGTAAAATGCTTAGATGATGAAGTGGATGTAAATATTAGTGTAGTGAAGAAAATTTTGAACATTTGTGAACATGATATGAAACAGAACATGAAATACACTGCATTCAACTTAACCATTATCTTGAAAATCTTAGAAAGAGTGAAGGTAATGTAGGATTCTTAATGTATTCTGTATTACATCCCTTAGTTAAATTAATTTAATTCCTTTAATTTTAAGTACAAAACTTAATTGCAAAAATTAAGGTAAAACAAATAATTATAGGTAAATACAAATTTAGATGTGGATTATTGTCTTTAAAGATTAGGAACCTTTGTGCAGGCAGCTTATTCTGGGATTAATTAAAAACATCTATTATGAAAAATACAAAAATATAAAAAAATATGAATTTCTACTTGACTGTGCATGTGCTAAAGTCATTTGACACTATTTTAAAATTGATGGTAAGGTGTTTTGTGAACCTGGACATGTGGGTACCACCACCCTGCCTCTTTCTGCCATGAAGTAGTACTGCCTCTCAGTTTGAAGGGTAGGGCAGACATTATACTTTAAAAACAGAGACTTTGAAGTTATGTCTCAAGATTGGCAGTTGTATTGTTGTGGTTGATGTCTATGGGCTCCAGTGACCATTTAATGCCAGGTCAGCCGTGAGCTACCCAGTGTAGAAATAAAAAAATCCATTTAAGATTGAATATAATTATTTTAGGCTGGAAAATTACCACAAACTCTGAATTTTGTGTCAACTGCTCTTGTGATACTCGATGTAATCAATGCTACAGCTTTATTGAGCAAAATAGAACACATAAGAACTTTATGCACCGAAACAATGATACAGTTTCCAGATGAGACACTTGTTAAACTCGCTATGTGTTATACAAATAAAATTATGGAATTCTTTGAAGTTAGTAAATATCACAAATTTCCACTGGAATCTAGGATCCTGGTAAGTTCTTTAATTTTAATTTATTGATACATTTTTGATCCATAAAATTACCATTTGAATAAATTTGCTTTTTACTTCCTTGTGTCCACTGTCCATAATTTGAACTATACCATCTTTTTAGTAGTTAGTAGCCAGATGATATATTTGTTCAATTTGACTGCATGCTGCAGTTAAATTTACAGAATCTGTATGGTTTGTGCTGTCCAAAAATGCATCAGTGATTGATTTTTACAAAATGTTTATGTAGCAATCTAATTAAAATATGGTTTCTTTCAGTTTTTTCAGATAATCCTGAAAATCATCAAGGTATTACCACCTGAGAAGAAAATAGAATTTGTGAATGAAGGTTTATCAGTGTGGTTATCAAAGCTAATACCTACAATAGTTACTTATTTGAATCATGACTGTAGTGTTTCTTGTATGAAATGTATCGAACTTCTAGAACTGTTGACTAATGAAATTTTGAGGATAGATTACACCAAAGACATTTATTGGGAATGTCTATATCAAAATATTTCTAATCCTAGTAGGTAAGTATTGATAGCGAATAGAAAATAATAATATTAAAATTAGAATACAATTAGTGATTCTTAAGTCAAATTTAATTTTTTTTTATTGCATAGATAGGTGGACGAGCTCACAGCCCACCTGGTGTTAAGTGGTTACTGGAGCCCTTAGATATCTAGAGACGTAAATGCGCCACCCACCTTGAGATATAAGCTCTAAGGTCTCAGTATAGTTACAACGGCTGCCCTGCCCTTCAAACCGAAACGCATTACTGCTTCACGGCAGAAATAGGCAGGGCGGTGGTAACTACCAATGTGGACTCACAAGAGGTCCCACCACCAGTGAAGTATTTTACCATTACTGTCTTTTATTTAATTATATTGATGTCACAGAGCCCACCTGATTTAATTGGTTATTGGAGCTTCTAGTGAATGCAATTAATTTTATTATATAATAATGAATCTTGATTGCTTTGTAGTAGAAATAGACAGAATTGTGCTCCTTACAATACAATATACCTGTTTTTGCTCACAGCCTAGCTGATAGATTAATCTGCATGTTTTTGTATTAATCTTGTCAACACCTGTGGCGAATCAATCATGCTTTCCAGTCTAATTCCATTTGTCCAGTCCATTCCATTTGTCCATTTGACATCAATTTACTGTTTCAAGGTGAAAACTACCCTTCATTTTGTGGTTTTTTATGGGCTCTAGTAACTGCCTAATGTTGTCTGTACATTTACACAATAATGACATACAATATATTTGCACCCAGTGAAACCACTTGCACACTTTTATCATAATAGAATACAAGGGCTGGAAATCCTTTGTTAAGGGACTATAATAATTAATATCTTAAATTCTAATAAATAGCAGAGATACCAGTGCACAGAAAGAACACACAAATATTTTTTAAAATATGTATTAGAAGATTTACAAGAACAATGTTAATTTTTATGTTCATTTACATCAAAGGTATCCACTTCTAATGAAGAAGCTTCTAGAAAATGGCAGTTCACTGTGGCACAGACTTTGGATTGTATGCATCAAACTTCTTGGCCATCAAATAACCCGCAACGTTTCAGGTATGGGTACACCAATCAACTCAATGCTGCCTGTCGTTGAAGCAGCATTCAAGATTGATGCTGATAATCGTTGTAGAGCTTTTCAGTGTTGGTCAGTTCTAATTGATACATTTGCCAAAGAAACGAATGACAACTGTGTAAACAAAAGGCTAAAATTACTTGTGATTCCACTAAGGCTTAATAATGCAAAAGTTGAAGAGACAGCTCTAGCTAAGTTTGAAACATGGTGGCACTTGATAGTGAANGTTGAAGCAGCATTCAAGATTGATGCTGATAATCGTTGTAGAGCTTTTCAGTGTTGGTCAGTTCTAATTGATACATTTGCCAAAGAAACGAATGACAACTGTGTAAACAAAAGGCTAAAATTACTTGTGATTCCACTAAGGCTTAATAATGCAAAAGTTGAAGAGACAGCTCTAGCTAAGTTTGAAACATGGTGGCACTTGATAGTGAAATTCAGTACGAGACTTGGTGTATTTACTGATGTAGTACTGACATCATTTCTACATTTTTGTTTTGGAAAATACAATGCATCAGGAAAACCCTCATTTATTCCTGGTCAAATATCAGACAAGCTATCAATGAAATGTGTTGATGCATTTGTTGAGATTGTTGGACATGTTGGTTGTGAGGGATGCACTGATGTGCCAAGGTTAAAGGAAAGATTATTGAAAAAAAAATATTTAATAGAACATTGGCATGATTGGTCTTATTCACTGAAAACTGCTATAAATTTACTAATAAAAAAGGGTAACGAGGACTCACAAAAGCAAATGTCATGTATTTGGAAATCTTTTCTTTTGACGGTTGGAGAATTGCCTGATAATAATATTAGGACAGATCTAGTTAATGAATTGTTAAACCATTTTGAGAATTTTGTTGAGGTAAATATTTTCATTTAAATAACATTTACATTTAAAAGTAACAACTTTTATTGTAATTTTGTATATGAAAGTAACAAATATTTTAAAACTTACAGGAAAGTAAAAGTGACCAAAAAAAAGTTGAACTTGTATTTAACTCATTAGTAATTACCTTGTTTGATGACGAAACGAAAATAAGTCAATTGTTCAACTCGCAAACTGAAGACGATGGAATACTGCACAGAATTATTAGCATACTTGTAGATCCAGCATTTAATTCTTTTTATCGTCAGTAAGTAATTATAATCTAAAATATAATTAAAATAGCACTAAATTATTTGGCACATATTTAACATGAAGAATTTCAATGAAAATTTATATTTAAGAAACTGAAAATGGAATTTTTAATCTCACACATATATTTTACAGTAAAAACACAACAGAGATGATACAAAAATTAAAACCCATAGCATATTTTATTCTTGAGGAATCTATAAATTCAAAAAAGCTTATATTCTTGAAATGGGTTTTGGATAAACTTCCATCAAATGACAACACACTTAAGATTTGGACAGCATTGGCAGAATTATTATGCGAGTCTGATTTCAATCTCTGCTCAACTAGTTTATCTTACATGGTTATATGGCCCTTGAAATCAATGAATCTATTTAATGATGTGAGTACAAATTTTCAATAAAACTACTTAGGTATTAGGTAAGATTTAAAATCATGATGGAGTATAATTTTGAATATTATTGTATTTATTATATTAATTATAATAGATGAAAATTTTGATGTGGATTATTGTTTGTGATAATCGCATCTCGTTTATCATCCTCAATATTTAAATTAAATCTATGATTCTGTTTTGATTGATGCCCAAAAGGATTCTACTAGTAGATATTTATATTACTATTATATTGAACTGTTTTTTTTTCACTGCAGGACATAATACTTCTTTTCTTGAGTGTTTACTGTTGCATTTTTTTTAAATATGAATACTTACATTTTTAATATTTATCAACAGGTTAAATATTCTGCTAAAACTTGGCTCACGCTATACAATACAACGTTAGCAAAATTGAAAAAGACTGAATTGGATGAGAACATATCAAATATAATTCTATATTCAAACATTGTTACACAGTCTAGCACATATATGTCATTGTGTGCTTTGTTGGCTATCCTTAGTAATAGTTTAACGAAAGATGCAGGTGAGTTACACTTTACTATTATTGACTGCATACTGGTGGTAGGACCTCTTGTGTGTCCGTACGGGTAGGTACCACCTACCCTGCCTATTTCTGCTGTGACGCAGTAATACGTTTCAGTTTGAAGGGTGGGGCAGCTGGAGACCTTGAAACTTATATCTTAGGATGGGTGGCGCATTTATGTTGTAGATGTCTATGGGGTCCGGTAACCGCTTGGCACCGGGTGGGCTGTTATTTCGTCCACCCATCTAAGTAATAAAAAAAAAAATATATATTTTACCATCATTCTGTTATTTAAAAATTTTAGATTGTTGTTCTGTATAGATGTTCTGTTGGTCAATAAAAGGTTAATAATGGTTATAGCTTAATAAAAAATGGTTAATAATTAAAATAGGTAATAAATTTTTTAAATAAAAATATCAATTACAATGGAATACTTTCTGGGGACTAGTAAAACAAGAACCCTTTCATAGTCATGATTATTGGTTTCATTGTTTCATTATCAAAAATTACTTGCAGGTTCAAAATACGACCAACAAGTAGAGTTAGTGCAAGTTTTGGTTAACAGAATCGATAATTATGAAGACATTGAAGATATATTTCCACTGTTAGTTGACATCATCATTGGAATTTGTAATCATGTGACAGAATCAGTTAACGAAACTCTGGAAGAACATGCAATGACGTGTGTTAAAAAAATCATGAAACTATTGATTCCTATTTTAAAACAAAACAGTGCTGTAAGTAGTCGGTTACTGACAGTTACAATTGAATTTCACAGTAAACTTAAAAATACTTTAAATGTATTAAAATACACTTAACAAACTTATTTATTTTCCAGGTACAAAATACCAATCAAATTTTAATAGGAAAATTGCTGAAATCAGTTTATACAGTGTTACAAACAGCACTCTACCCAAAATCTCATTCAATCTTATATGATGTTCTAAAACAATACGCTGGATGTTTTAATGATAAGTTAATATTATTTGATGCTGTAGATTCCATTTTGAAATTAAATTCTACACAAGATAAGGAGAACAGCCCGCGGGATATGAATAGTGATTTAGAAAACTGTGAATCTTTAAAGCAAATGAACAAAAATGAGGCTACTAATAAAAAGTCTTGTACGCCTAACGCCAAGGAAGTTACAAAGAAAAAGAAACGAGAATCTAGCATAGTAAACACAGTAGTAGAAAATGGCGAAGAATTTGTTGTTGTCAAATCAAACTGGAAATTTAATCCTAAAAAGCTTACAGAAAATCAAAAAGAAAAATTCACAAGAAAACGAGAAGATATACCTGCCCTGTACCAAGACTTATCTCAATCTCAAGATGAATTTAAATTAACAAAGTGGAAAACAGACTCCCAAGACACAACAACAAATAGTAAATCAAACAGCAAGTCCGTGAACAATTTTGATAATCCAGAAATTAATCTTAAAGAAATGCCAGGTACCGACGTTGTTCCTACTATTATTGAAAACATACTTGGGGATAAAAAAGGAACAACATCTGGAATAGAGGCAGAATTAAGCCCAAAATCAATTACTACTGATAAAAAACGAGAAGTGCCCAAATCAAGAACACCACGAATGGCATTAAAAGATAGAATCTTTCATAATGTCAGGAATTTGATTGAGAAATCTATAACACCAGAAAAGCGTGCATCTACTGAAGATAAAAATTTGGAAAATTCCGTAAAAACTTCCACTTCCACAGACGTAAATATTGAAAATCTCGTTAATTCAGCCCCATCTTTG
Organism: Bombyx mandarina; assembly: GCF_003987935.1. The sequence continues at coordinate 533,941 of NW_021011568.1, forward strand.
TTGCTCTCTGATAGGCCATCTCGTGTCAAAAGGAAGCCTAAAAAGTTTGATGATGCGGAACTCTTTGCTCTAAAAAAACGGCGTCACTCCCAGACAGATTCACAATCTGATGATCAAACTGTGGAGAAGCCTATGGATAATATAACAACAGATTTACAAATGAAAAAGAGTTCCAAAATAACTGACACGGTCAAAAAAAATATTGAAGAAAATAATTTGTCTGGAATAGTCTTGTTAATAGAGAGCACTGGTGATAAATATACTGAAAATACGGAGGTAGCGAAACTAACACCGAAAGTAAATAATATTGAACCAAGTGACAGTATTGAAACTAGTGACAGTATACAATCAGTAACTTTACATGAAGGAACCAAGGAGCAGGACATAATTGAGAAAGAAAAAATAACGACTAAGAATTTCGTGGCAACGACGGAAAAGGTAGACAGTGATAATGTTTCTACAGGCTCACAAGAAAATACCAGTGAAAAAAGATGTGCTAAGATTACTCATGTTGTACAAGTACACTCTACAGATGAAATCACAACTAAAAGCAAAGAAAGCTCTGCTCGAAAGAGCACTAATAAAAAATCACGAATTGAAAAGGAATTAGCCATTGACATGGTTGAAGGGCACCCATTTTTAAACACACCTACAACATCTCAAAAAAGAAATACTCGAAAAAGTTTAGTCACTCCCACAACTAATAAGACAAGTTTATCGGAAAAGTTAAATAAAACGAAAAATTCCGGGAAGAAAGATCTAAAAGAAGGTTTGAAAATAACGCAATTAAAGAGTACAAAGACACCTGATTCTCAAGGAGAAAGTTCACAAACTGATAAATCTCAAAGTTGTTCTGAGGATGTTATAGAAAGCTCTCAAGATTCGACATTAACTACTGTAAGTGTTATAAAAAAGACCCCTAAAAAGATAGCAATTGTCAGCATTGAAAAAATTTATGTTATTTCTAAGAACGACGCAAACGTTAATCGCACTAAAAGCCTATTGAAGGAACCAGATATTGAAATCATTGAATTTTCTGATGAGAAAATTAATTCGGACAATAACCCCGTCACAGTAAACGAAAGTGCAGCAGATAAAACTGTTGAAAGTAATATTACAAACATAGAACCAAACTCTTCTAACATGATGAACGATTCACAGTCTATAATTATTAATGAGACACCTTACTCTTGTCATGAAAGCAAAGACGATATTGAATTGCCTGTAAATAAAACTGTCATAGAAGAGAAAAATAAAACGGAATCAAGCGACATTACAAACACAGAGTCTTTAGCTGAAAAAGAAATATCAGACGATGTGGTTATTATAAACGATGATGACGTGCCAATAACGATTAGTAGTGAAGAAAAATCAATTCAACTTGAAAGTCAAGAATTAGCAGAAGCAGACACACAACCTATTGAGCACAATGATGAATTCAATACCAGTTCGAATCTAAATATGCCATGTGGCATGGAAGAGGAAAAATCAATAAACCAAAGTAATGAAACTGAAATCAATACACAAGACGACGCTACAAAAACGTTCACAGAATCAATGGATGTTTCAGTAGTAGTTGAGTCTACCAATGACGTGTCTTCTCCATACAAGAACGACGAACAGAGAAAAAAGGACTTTTTGAATAATACAGTTGAGATTTCTCCCATAAAAATATTAAGGCCCGATCTTGAAGACAAATCTCCATCTCCGGAGACGAGCAGAGACTACGTCGTTATAAAATTGACATCGCCAGTACATAGTAATGGAGAACCATTCGAAAAGGGGTCCCCAGAATTTTTTACAGAAGAAAAAGTATCTCCAGATAAAAGAGACCAATCTCCTCCTAGGCCTGAAGTAGTTGTCAACAACACAAGTCCTAATTCTTTACAGTCACTGAAAAAGAACAAACCTCAAGTACGAGCCGGCGGCCGTGCAGCTCAAATGCTCGGCCTATGTGTTCCTGATAATTTAAATTCAATTATGAAACCTGACAGATCTGATTATGAAGAAAGTAAAAAAAATAACCAGTCAACAACACCGGCTCGAAGAAATTTAAGAATATTGTATAACTCTGTTGGTGGCGGAATAGAAACAACAATGGAAAGTGAGGACAGCGAAACTTTCTTAAGACTAAAACGAACTTTACCAGCACTTGATGTGAGTCCATCAGTTCCTATTTTAAAAAGAAAGTTGGCCGAGATCTCTGATGAAGCTACCGTTTCACCTGCAAATAAAGTAAGTTATTACAAATATAAAAACACATACAATAACTGTTTTAGCTCTTTGTTATTTTATGTTATTTTCTTTTATAGAGAAAACGGGTCAGTTTCCACGACCCACCAGTGTCAACTACGNCCAGCACTTGATGTGAGTCCATCAGTTCCTATTTTAAAAAGAAAGTTGGCCGAGATCTCTGATGAAGCTACCGTTTCACCTGCAAATAAAGTAAGTTATTACAAATATAAAAACACATACAATAACTGTTTTAGCTCTTTGTTATTTTATGTTATTTTCTTTTATAGAGAAAACGGGTCAGTTTCCACGACCCACCAGTATCAACTACGGTATCTGTACAAAAGTACATAGAACCAATAGGTCTGAGATCACCACAAAATTCGGCGCAAAAGCGTCAAGAAAGGCAAACACGGCCTCATTCCAATTTCAAGTCCCAAAAGAGACTCGACAGTGCATTCAAGTTAGAAACTGCTTTGTCAAAGGCCGTCGAGAGTTTCACAGATGTTGAAATTCTGAATAGCAGTGATAATACTCAATCAAGTATTGAAACTTCACTAGTAAATGTTACTGTTGATTCAAATAATGATATTCTTAGTGGTATCCAACCACTTAAATCTTTGGACGAGGCACAAACTCCTTTAAAGTCTCAGGATACTACTGAACACTTAACATCACTCACTGACATGGAGACAGACAGTGACATTATCAGTAAAGACGATACACAAATATCGTCGCTAGAACAGACTCCTGTTGTAGAAATTGTGAAAATAAGTGACCTGAATGATACAGACCCGATTTGTCCTCAATTAATAAACTGCAGTGATCCCATTGATAATGTTGCGGCGGACCTGTCTTCTGTCACGATGAAATCGTTGCTCATAAAAGAATTGCAGGGTAAAGTTAACACAATCGGTGATTTAGCTAAAATGACTGAATTGGAGGTAAATCGATTATGTATAAAGGCGCCAAAAGTGAAAACAGCTAAAAACGCGTTATATCTGTATGCCTTGAAGAATGTTGCGATGAATAAAGCTGCAAATTCTGAGGTTAAAACCGATGTGACTGATGATCCGAGAATGATACCGGAAACTGCAAAGATAAATATTGATACACAAACTATTAATGTCTCAATAAATGATGTTGAAATTCAAACATGTGATGTGTCGACATCATCCGTGTCTTTACAAACGGAAAGTGCTACAATGGTAGATACAGGAATGCAAACTAAAGAATCTGGGGAAAAATCCACAGCTGATATGGTTACATTCTGCTTGGAAAAGGTTAGTCAAAAAAGTTTTCTCATAATAAGCTTTTGTTGACATAGTAGTGATACTCTGCTGATCGTGATTCGAGTATAGCAGGAGGCACCAGTCGTGAGCTCTCGATAAAAGCGCAGGGGGTCGCCTGCGCATCGTACACTTACGCTGTAATTAAATTTATTCATAAGAAGTTAGTGCCTGGATTAATTAAATGACGTTGATAAAAAATATGTGGTTAATAAAATTGCACGAAATTGTAGTTTACTGCAGCGATGCTCGTGCACAACGCAGGGAACGAATCACAACTGACTGCTTGTGACGCGACGCGGGACGATCCAATCGCGTAATCGATATGGCCGGCGCCACCCCCGTTCTTGCCTCGTTCCCCTAAACTGATCTAAAAATGCACTTCTGCGCATGTCAAGGTCAGAGCTCACGGCTCGTGCCGACTACTGTACCATGAAAGCGTGAAGGCTACCACTATGTTTATTTCTGTGCGTTATGCGCTATCGATATATGTATTTACATATTTATAAGCTTTATTGCTTGTTCGGCTCTACAATGATTTCCCAATCCTGCTTGTGTGATAACGTATTGTCGGTTTTCTTTAAAATAAATAATTGAAATAACTGGACATGGGACACTGAAATAAGCAAAATGTTTGTCTAAACCCAGTTTGTTTTGATACCATTGTCACTGCTATTGCCGATGAGCGCACCGGTGACCACTTTTATGTGTGTCATAAGTTTCATCACTGTGCTCAGTGCGCGTTTTTTAACGTTTTCGATAGCGTAAAAGTTAACTCAAAGTTGTATGGAGTTGGAACAGCGCCCCTAGCGGCAAACGTAGGCAAACGATTTCATTCCATACAAATATGAGCTAACTTTTACGCTATCGAGAACGTTAAAAAACATGCACTAAGCACACTGCTTCGTGTAATGACACGATGATGATAAATACATGGTATAACAATGAAATAATGGTCATCCCTATAAATCAATTCCCATGAGATTTTCGCTTCAGACCTTATCAGGATAATACAACAGTACTGCCATAAGTAAAGTATACATAACGGCTCTAAAATGCCCTGATATTATACATAACGGCTCTAAAATGCCTTGATATTATTAAAAATAAACATAATATTGCATTTCGAATAAAAATATTTGTTGTTCTTTCAGAGATCAGACTTTGTGGATCGGCTTTCGGAACAACTGGACGGATCGTCGGTGCAGAAATTGGCAGAAAAAATGACTATTTATAACATTACCGAAACACTAATCCGGAAAATGACTACGGGAGATACCTATGCAGTATTAAAGAAAATATTAGAGCATACAAGCGAGAAAAATAAAAATACGGAACTATCCATTTTGGGTGACTATTTATATGAGAAATTTGATTCTAAAGATATAATATTGCTTTGTAGCCAGTTGTTACAAAGAGTTCACGATAAGCCAAACTAGATTGTACATGACAGTAATCTAACCACGTATGGATTCTCATTATTTATTAGTTTTTATTGACTTAACTTTATGTGCCTTCTTGGTGTCTTAGTGTTTTTATTTATGTTGTTTTTATCGGACTAGGCACCAAGATCATAATTATAGTATACATTTGTTTTTATGTTAAAGACTAACCAAGTGCAAAGTAAGTAGCCTACTGATGAATTCACAGAATTTACTGCGTTACGTTTTAGTTACGTTTACAATGCGATACGATACGTTTAATTTTTCATTCTGTATAATAATATCAACATTAAAAACTCAACTCCAGTTTTTCACCTAAATATTATTTAGTTTGTAAGTTAGTATGTAGGTAGGTTAATCTAAAACTCTTCTAAGTTTAACTGATAAAATTTAGTGGCTAGTCTGTTAATTAAAGAAAAATACTTTAATATTAAAACTAATTTTATTCCATATAAAACAAGTTGGTATTTACAATATTCAGTCAAAATTAAAGACCACAAAGGTCACAATTGTACGCTTCATTCAAATAATGTTAAACTTTCATGTTCATAAATACGTTTTTTTTTGTTTATATTTATATTTTTATTATAAATGGAAACATTGTATTGTTTACACATGGTTTCTTACACCCAGCTATTAGAAATACATACAGACATGGCATCAAGATCATATCACAAATAATATTTACAAAATAAATCTATTTCGAAAGGTAACATTAAAGCTCTACATGTATACTCGTATAGGTATTCTTCACATAAACGTTCTACTTATATATAATACTACATACGCACGTATGAAGCTAGTGGTATTAAGAAAAATCCAGCATTCGTTATCAATAGCCAAGATAATTTTATAAATACAGAATATGTATTTAACCATTTTAATATATGTAAGGTTTTCTTTTATATATATTATGTCAAATAGTTTATTTACCATATTTCAGTTCCACATATTAATTTAGTTCTTATTATATTATGTAAGTTGATTTTTTTGGAGTAATTAATGTGTATGTTTTATTTTCTTCAATATATTAGTATATTTTAGATTTAAGTTTTGCATTTTAGCAACTCAAGCCTTGTTTAGCGACTGAATCAATAGTTTATAGTTTAGGAACTAGGTAGTTGCTATATTTTCTAATAAATTATTATAGAAAAAAAATGTGTTTTCAAATAATTGCTACTTGATATCCAAGAAGTAAAAACCTAACCACTCAAGTAATATAATAATATTCTGTATTTTCTAAATTAAACATCAATTATATAATATTTTGGTCCCCTTCTATTTTATTAATTATTATTCAATTAATTTATGAACGGAATATTTGTGATCCGTTTAATTAAAAAAATTACACATTCAACCTTGTACCTAAACGAACGCATTGCCTCGAATAAGTCTAGCCTATTCGTTCCCCTGTACCCCATAATAAAATACACAAAAGCTTAATTTTAATTCTACGTGCGTTCCAGTCACACTTATCAATAAATAGTTATCTATTTCATTTCTGTCAGCAGACAAGTCATTATATTTTGTTCGAGAGAAAACCAAAAAAGATTTTTCTGTCATTAGCATAAAGGTTGCATGTAGCTTAACACTTTGGTCCACAATTGAGCAGTACATTATCTTAAATATATTAGAGAGGTTACAGTGTCAACGTCAGGGAAATCGCATTTCTGCGACGTAATCTAAATGATCCAGATTATGCTGAGAGTTAGATCGACGAGGAGCTCTGGGCCTGTGGAGGTTGTGATGTGAATGCGCCCGCATTACTCTATATGTACCCTCTCGACGAGGTCCTGTGTCGCTGGTTTTGCGTGTTGATGTTACCCAATCATCGTCTCGGGTCCTCGAAATGGGCGTAGGCTTACCGTAATTCTCAAAAGTACGACGGTTATTTTCATAGCGCTGTCGATGCCAGTTCCTTTCTACGTCTTGCCCGAAAGGATCTAATTCTCCGGAGGGTTGAAATTGGCTCGAACTTTGGCAATAATTCGATCTTTTCCAACCTGTCTCATCGTATTGCTTGCGTCCGTTGTCATTTTCGGTGATTTGTCGTCTTTGTGATTGATTAGAACTGCTTTCACTTGTGTCTTCGCCTGACGTCCCTATACCCAGGTCTTTATCGTCCACGTAGCCTTTATAAACTCCGTTAGGGGTCAAATTTTTGCTGTTGTAAATTTGATCGTTCAACATCAGCTGAGGGTGCGGTATACAGTACGGGCTAGGAAACTTTTCGAGTTTCGACATCTTCATATCGTCTGATTTTCTTGTGCACGATCCCGGTCCGAACAAAGACAGTAAAACCGGTAATAAGAATAGACCGTGCATCGCTCCAAAGAATATCACCATGAATACCATTTTAAAGAATACAGAGAATATGTAACTGTCTGCGAGAAGCAGTGCGATGACACCGAGAATCGTGCTGAAAGAGCCTTGCACTATTGGCAATCCCAGAGAGTATAAGCATTCGCTGACTCGTTCGTGAGGGTATTTCGCTTTAGATGCCATGTAGGCGTAGCATATATGTGCAGTGAAGTCCACAGAAAAACCGATGCACATGATGAGATTGATCATTGATATTGAATCGAGATTTATATCCCATAGAGCCATATAACCGACCACACCGACCTCAATCGATATTATACTAAACGCCACCCATAGTGAGCACAAGATGTTTGGTATGAATATAAATGATGTAATCATCATCATTAATGCTCCATAGCACAAATTTTGAATTGATGTAGGCTTAACAAGCTCGAACTGAAATAAAAGCAAGGAATAGTTTATTAGTACTAAATTACATATAATTTGTAACATTGTATAATTAAGACTAGTTTTTACCTGGTCGAAAAATACGAAATACGGATGGAACACTGAAGCATTCAACGGTGATTCAGCAACTATAGTTCTTAACGCTTTGACCATTTCCTTTTCATGGTTCGTACCACTTATATTGATAGCTTGTATCAGAAACCTGGAAGCAACGATTTGGTCTCCGGCGTCATTAAATTTGACATCCAATGAGAAAGGATTAGCGGGAAACAGCCACAACTGTAAAGATACAATGTCTTTTAAAGAATTGGACAGAAAATGGAAATAATAAAAAAATGTTAAGCCACTGATTATATATACCTCTTTGAGATTCTGTATGAAGTCAACTTCGTTATCGATAGTCACATTCAAATAGTCGTTATTAGCAGATACGTAATCCAAAAACGTTTTAAGCCACGACTCCGTGTACAGTGAATTCGATATGTACGATGTGCTTTCCAAACGTTTTGTCAGTTTTTCAACTTCAGCCTGTACTAAAGTGTCTGAATAATTGTATTGACCGCTAATTACCACCTGTGGGGGGAGAAAGAAAATTTGAGTACCGTCTAACTGATAAATAGAGGTTATTATGTATCTCGTAAAAATACCTGTATCCTGTATGGAAATTCTCTGTAATAAAGATCCTCCCTATCGAAGAACTCGACAGAGTATGAATCCACTTTAGACAGCTTCCTTCTTTCTAAACCTTCCTTTAGATTGGTAACACCGTAACCGGCTCCAGCCAAGTACAGTAGGAATATAACTATTACGAAAGCTTTAACTCCGTTATGGTTCAATAAATCGGCCATGGTTGTACGGAAGAAGGCCATGATACAATGTTCCTTATTGTCAATTGGATTATCGGGATCGGCTGGATCAATGCCCCCGCTGCAGAAAGCCCTGTATAACCACGATTTTTCTTCTGCAACAGTTTAATGTACATCTATTAGAATGAATTCGATTCATAGTTGATTGAAATTTTAATTAGTTACTAGGGTAATTTACTAATCTAACAAAATGCCTTGTTCTTGTTTTTTTCGGACACTTTACATTGTTGTTTAGAAGTTTCCAATCTGCCAATGTCTTGTCAGGAACGACTCAGTCATTTTGGAATTTTAAACAAAATAAAAAATCAAAAGCATTAAATAATGCAATTTTTGGGAACCCACAAACAAAAACACATATCTATTAAATTTTCAAGAAAAAACACTACCTTTACGTGCTCTCGATTCAGGCAAAACTTTGAGCATAGTAATTGTATGTCTGTTTTGTTTTTCACGATATCCCGAAACTGCGACGCAACCGGCAAAGAATGTTAGATGCCAAACAAAAGTGAAACACACTGCCAGACCTGAAATTGAAGTTCATCATTTAAAAGTAATAGAAATTTGGCTTAGTGTGTATATAGCCAATGACAACTGGAACAGATAAGTATCATATGTTCCCTTCTGTTTGCCAGGCTTTTTTCCTACCTATGCTGATAGTCTTGAGAGGCTATTTCAGCTTCTCCTTAACGTGTAGGTGAGCTCACGGGACTCAAACCGTGAGTGTTGCTAACACTGGCCCTAGAGAGCCTGGCCAAGAGAGCAGTGCTTCGCAGAATCTACCAACGGATAAGAAACGCGACCCACTGAGGAGATCCGGCGAGAAACTCAGTGGACTGTGTCTATGGGTTAATTGTGGCACCTAAAGGCAGCGTTATGGATCGTGAGGATCCGTTATGACGTGCTTAGGGCGACGTCGACTGTTTACCATTTGATCCACAGGATCGGGTATGACCTTGTCAGGCAATTTTTTTCTTTGTTTAGAAAATATTGACAAGTATTAGTGCGATAAAAGAAAATTTTGAAGTGTCGCTGATAATGGTAGAATTTCGATCAGTGGACGAACACTAGTTACTTTAAATAGTAAACTGAAATGTACATAAGTAAACAAAAATAAAATACCTGAGTACATGCAGAATATTTGTACAGATGGAAACGGGGAAAAGATTCCAATGAAAAATGACAACATGTCCGTTACAGACGTTATCGTAATGGAAACAGCGGCTTCTGATAACATAGATGCCATGCGTTCCGGAACCGGTAGTTTTGGTGAAGCCCTTCTCCACGCAGCCAACATCACAAAAGTATCATCAATGCCGATACCTGACCAGATTAAAAGAGAGTTATTCAATAATAACGTTTAAACCAAAGCACAACTAATGAAACTCATAGAAATGGCTTCACTTACCAATCATTAGGAAGGGTGCCGCTAAATTTATTCCAATGAAAGAGATGCCTAAATATATCGCGCAGCCAAATGCTGCGGCCGTGGCCATAACAGCTGATATATTACCCAGTAATCCTAACCAAGGCTTCGAACGGACCCAATCACCCATCAAACAAGTGACGACTGAAAATACACCCATTAAAATGAAAGTAGAACTAAAGAACGGTATCACGGTTCTTGTGTTCTTTTCGAGTTCATGGTCAAGAGTTCGTGAAGCGAATCGAGCCACCGATATGTGCTTGAATCGGCCAGTATCTTCGGCGATACCCACCGCGTCCAAAAACGCGTCTTCCCACGCCGCACCCCTAAAAAATTCAACAGATATTACTATTTGTCGAAGTTCTGACACAAGTTATCGTGAAACTTTGTTGAGAATTAAATCATGCCCAACCTTTCTATTCGTATTGTTGACAATGTTACGCAGTGTTTAGTATTTGTAACGATTTCTTAAACAGTGTCAAGATCGATGTCTGTTATCTAAGTAAGCTATATTGCGGTGTTTGCACAAAGCGAAGACCTATTGTCATTTAAAATAGACAATAAAAAGCTAAACGAAACACAGTGCAATCCTATACTAAAGCTTTTGTTTCCATTGAAAACAAAATTTCATTGTCAAGAATCGAATCATTGTTTTGAACATCCCAATAGAGTTATACGAGCGTACAGAATCCGTGATTTGTCATAAGATTCTTAACAATTAGCGATGAACTCGCGGCTCACCCGGTATAATCGTTTAGATGACCCATATTGAGACACGAGGTCAAATAAGCCACAACAAACATGAAGAGAAAATTTTAGTTAGTTATCATTTGAAAACAACAAAAAAATCCTGCTAATGCTAATATTTATTATTACCTTTGTTCCTGTATTTTAGTATCCGTTCTAACAAACCATACCAATTGCACGGCTGGCACTGACACTATAACATCATCAACCACTTGACTTCCTCCAAAGTATACTGGAAATGCATGTGCTTCCCACGTCACGGGATTGAACATTATTGGGAAAGTCAGATTTAACTCGCCGCGCTCCACCTTTTAAAAGAAAAATACCTATCACGTTTTCTACTAAAATAAGAACGACCTATTGTGAAAAATTATGTGCTTAAAATAAACAAATACGTAATATGTAAATAATATAGCCATCGGCTACTGTATCGGGAACACCCTATATACTTAGCGTACCTTCACACTGTATCATGTCTTAAATGCTTAATGAAAATAGTAAACATAATTTAAGATAGTAAGTAGCATTTTAGAAAAAACAACATTTAAGTTATTAAGGTCCTTTCATAATTTGAACATTCCTTCCTCATAGTCCTATGTAATAGGATGTGTTGAAATTAAATCGTAGAATGAAGCGAATCCTTGCGTTGGCAGCGTTATCGCAAGTAACCATAAATCTGCTATGTGTGTTTAGAATTTTAATGAATAAGAACACGTGTTTTTTTGATTTAATTAATTATTGACGTTCTAACGCCTTCTAAATAATGCAATGCTTCGAGAAAACACTCGTCACCTGTCGATATTTGATACAAAGTTGTACGACTTTGGGAACCTTATTGGTGGTAGGACCTCTTGTGAGTCCGCGCAGGTAGGCACCACCACCCTGCCTATTTCTGCCGTGAAGCAGTAATGCGTTTCGGTTTGAAGGGTGGGGTAGCCGTTGTAACTATACTTAAGACCTTAGAACTTTCCTTAGACCTTCCTGAGACCTTAGACCTTAGGGCTCCAGTAACCACTTAACACCAGGTGGGCTGTGAGCTCGTTAAGCAATAAAAAAAACCTACATATTTTTAATGATGAAGTGCTGATAAAATATCAATGATTCGATATATTTCTCATTATAGAAGACTAGGAGAAATACATGTCACTGTGCAATATTGGGCGCGCGGTACGTGTTTATTGAATCTACTTCGTAATAATAACTATCCATTGTTAATGTCAAATAATAGGATCTTCGTATTAATCGCTATGACTCAATGAATGACAGTTCTTCGCCTTGAATCACACAATACCATAGAATTCGATATGCGAATGTTAAACAGTTGTCAGAAAACCCGCACTGTTCCTATTTAAGTGGAAATTTCCTGTTAACGACAGTGCCGCTTGGCCTCCTTTACCTGATACAAGTTTTTAAATAAATGCCTCTCGGCCTTAAAGATTCAAAAGTGTTCTCTGACGAGAAAGTGAAAAGAAAAGGAAAGTATTGAGATATGTGGATGACACACTTCCACTATGTAGTTCCTTTTAAATCCCTTTGTTCAGAGCGGATTTTTCAAAGTCAAACAAATGACATGAAAAAATACATGCATTGGTTAGTCACTGTAACATTTCAGCTGATTGAAGAGTCCTCTATTATCCGATTAAACGTAGAGTATATTATCATAGTTTCCACTTTCAAGGGCCCTTAGTTAGAATTTTAGAATTCGAACACCTAATATATTTTATCTTCATGGTTAGATATTGACAGAATCGAAATTTGAATTAGTGGTGCCTTAGTCAGTTTTAATAACTACCAGACCAACGAGGTAATAACACGAGGTGTGGAAGTGCTTAGCCCTTAAAAACAAAACGAGAATGCCGCTGTTTATCTTGAAACACAAGGTCGGAATTTCAATAATAATTCTTAAATAATCCGTCGAGCCTCTTTGAATTTATAAGTAAAGAATTTATTGAATACATTTGAGACTTCCATTTTATATTTCAAGGCGTGTGTCGGCCTTCAGCTTGTGGTGTGCGTACATATATGGGTTCTGGTAACCGGTTGACACCAGTTGAGCCGCGGACTCGTCTGGCCGTCTGCACTAATAAAAGAGTGGTATCATAATCGGTTAATTGAACTAGCAATACCCTATTACCGCCGCATAATTTTGCAGGAAGAATGATCATTACCTCCCCTATTATTTTGTCTAAGTTCAGTATGTCGTTGACGAAGCATTGCCCCTCCCATCTGGCGCACTCTTCACGATACGTGAAAGTCTCTCCAGTCGGTAGCGTGACTGTTACGTTTTGCACCAGATCATCCAATTCCCTTAATTCTTTCCATATTTCGGTTCGCAGTAAGTTGGTATTGTTGTCTTTGGCCACTATAATTACTCGACCAAATCTTCCTGGAAATTAAAAAAAAACTTTATATATTTTTATTTAAATTCCTTACCTAATTATACCTAATTAAAATTGAGATTTTTTTATATATAGGTAGGCGACTATAGAGCTTGCCAGATTTTAAGTCGTTACTGTAGCCCACATAGATCACAACAAGAACGTACACCAAGGTAACCTGACCTTTTGAAACTTTGATCTCATATTGCAAGTAACATGAGGTAAATGTTTTTATAGCGGCTGTCGTCCAACGAAACCCCTCAAATATATGTACAATAGTGTTTAATTCAAAAGATAACAGGTAATATCAATGACACTGGCTCTGGTATGAATCGACTTCAAGATGTTTGCTGAACGCAAAGTTTCCTTCAAGTAAATCCTCAGTGATAGGCAGCGTTTTGGCTGTACCCTGCGGCTAACAATCACGGTAACCATTCACCAGAAATGAGCCTTGTGCTTGTCAATCTCTGGAGGAAATAAAATAAAACCCGATAGAGCAATGACTTAATAACTATAGGTCGTTTATGTTATTACTACGCAGGTGTTTTTGCTCTTTCAGACGGGAAGGCAATACAAACGTATGTGTTAAAAAATTTATGCACTTTTGTTAGACACAGAAAGCGTAGCACCGGTTATTGTATATAACAAACATGGGGAAACTCATATCTTTAAGAGTGGAGGTCTGTACGCTGATGATGACGATGGTGCTTGACTGGATGTAGGCTTATAGATTATCCGATTGACTTGAATCTTAGTATAACAGTATAACAGTAGGTACCGCGCAAGCAGTCTCCATTAAAGTTGTTTTACATAAAATAATCACTAGTACCATTTGAATGTAGCCAGGATTCGATGGCAATGAATGAAGTTAATTACATTGTTAGAGCCCAGAACATAGTTGATAAATAAGAATTACCTGCTCGTGTAATTCTGCCAACGTTAAATCTGTGCGAGTAGTTAACTTTGAAGTGCTCTTCAACTACCCTCCTTTCCAACTTTCCTTGTCCGCTAACAGGCGAAAACAAATATTCCGGGTCCATCTCATAATGAATCCTTTGATATCCGGTTACCATGAGCAAGGTTAGTAGTACCGGTATTATTATGAAGTAGCCGGGCTGTCTGCCGACGGCCAGGCCCAGTTTGTAGAAAGACCTGTTCAGGACATCATCAACGATTGTCAGTTTGCAACAACCCATCTGAAACAAGAAGAAAGTAAACGCATAAATATATATTTAAAGATTCGGGCAAGTGCGTCATAGCTTTGTCTGAAATTTAATATTCATTCGTGCTAAGGACAATGACTACAAATTAATAACAGGTTGCACCCTCGAGTAATTGGACATATTAACAACACAGGCCTCTAAGATTCGTAATGGTCTCGTTAGAGCCAAGGGCTTATTGATGTATTTCATTTATCAACAAGGCAAGGTATGGGTTAGGTACCTCTTTCTCTTTTACTCGTCATTTGCTCAAGACCGATATTTCGATTTTGCTTACTTTGCCGTATAGGGTAAATTACCCACTGAGTTTTTTTATCGGATCTTTTCAGTGGGTCGCCATTCCGATACGGGGGTAGATTCTGCGAAGCACTGCTCTTGCTAGGGCTTAGCAAACTCTCAGGTTGTGACCCGTGAACTCACCTACCATTCAAAGCGTAGCTGGAATAGCCCCTCAGGCTACCAGCAATAGGTAGGGAAAAAGAAAGCTGCACATTTGAATTATGTATTTCTTTTGTAAAGCAGTCTATAAAATATTATAAAATGCCTTCGTCCAAGCAACACAAACCGTAGTCCACGCGAGTGAAGCTGTGGGTGGAAAGGCTTTTATCCAACTAAATAAACTTATACATTGTTATAAAACGTAGTTGTGGGTCTCCCCATCACATCATGAGACGCGAATATCTTCCTAATTTCTTCAGTATAAAAAACGTACTGAATTTCGAAAGAAGAGTCCGTCCGCATGAATACCAACTATCGTTATTTACGTAAGGCTAAATACCGGAGTAGATTCTTGAAGCAAGCAATTACATGATCATTGTTCATGGTACTCAAACACGGGGTATTTTATCGCGTACAACTTACGAAATATGTTTGCTAAGAAAATTGTTTTCTACGCAAGAGACAATCGAAATGGCAGAGGTGCCTACTTAAATCAAATTATAAACATTGTTCTCCGAATTTGAGACATTGAACAATTACACAACCAAATAATAAATTTTGATTTAAATACTGATTATTGAATAAATATCAAACACTGGTGATGTAAATAATTATGAGCCATTGTAAAAAAGTATTAAATTAATAGTGATTGTGTAAATTACAATAGTGATTCTTATTGGTTGTTTCTTCTAGTGGTTATTGATATTCACTGTTATATAATAAGGTCCAGATTAGATCCCTGTTGAAATCAGTTAAAGATTGCGCAGACGGGTGAACTATCTCACAGCCAACCTGGGGTTAAGCAGTTATTAGAGCCTATTAACATCACAGTTCGCATACCCACCTTCAGACATGAGTTAGCTGTTATATAATCAATATAGAATTCGACAATTCTATATTGATTTTAAAACAGCTATCTCACCTTTCAAACCGGAACGCTAAGCTTGTTGGTCCGCGGTAGTAATAGGCAGCGGCAATTCGTAAGCCAACAGTTGTTCCAATACAATAGAGATTTCGACATCCTGTATTGGACACGATCGCTGACAACCACACCCTTATATATAAGGGTATTGCTTTTTGCATTTGCTGAATTGTACTGACCCGGATTCTCTGATTGTAGCGTTAAATGTAGGTAAACAAATTTCACATAATATTTGCACAATATATTCCCCACTAACACAGATATATCTGACACGAATTTGTTCAACCTGGTGTTAGTTAGTCATCATTATTTTAATGTCTTCTATGTAGTAAGTCTCAGTTACTAAATTATCGTCTTAGCACAGATGTATGCGGTCTGGTGTCATGTTATTAAATCGAGCTTTGAATTTGCGGTCTTATTCACAGTGAATTATCGCAGCTTAATTAGCTTAATGAAAAAAATATTTTTTTTTTTCAATATAAATTAAAGAGACCCTATGAAAAACTAAAATCTATACATATAAATAAAATTGGAGTATCTGTTTGTAATATTGAAATAACCGCTTTTTACTACATGCATACCTACATACACCAAAATAACATTTTTTACAACTTTTGTCTGTCTGTCTGTCTCTTTTTTGCGGCTAATCTCTGGAACGGCTGGACCGATTTTGACGAGACTTTAACTGATAGGTAGCTGATGATATAAGGGTTAACTTAGGTTACTTTTTTAGACTAGCTTCGCCCCGCGGCGTTACCCGCGGTACGACAATAATCGCAGGTAACATCGCGGGACTCAGCTATCAATAATAAAATTTAATGTTTCCGAAGCGAAGCGATATTAATATATGTAATACTAGCGTGTAATATTTAAATGTAGTCATAAGCGTATGACTATTTTATTTTACAAATGTAAACTTTGACTTTATTTTTTACATTGTACGAGGTCTGGCGTTGTATGAGGTCCCACGTTGTATGAGATCTCGCGTTGTATGAGGTCTCGCGTTGAATGAGGTCTCGCGTTGTATGAGGTCTCGCGTTGTATGAGGTCTCGCGTTGTATGCGGTCTCGCGTCGTATGAGGTCTCGCGTCGTATGAGGTCCCGCGTTGTAGTAGGTCTCGCGTTGTATGAGCTCCCACGTTGTAGTAGGACTCGCGTTGTATGAGGACCCGCGGGACTCAGCTATCAATAATAAAATTTAATGCTTCCGAAGCGAAGCGAGGGCGGGTCGCTAGTAAATAAATAAATATAGTGTTTCTTAACGGGATTATAAAGCTCCGATAACTACTTATGAATAAAACAATTAATTTGTAATGTCTGTCCGTAATTATTTTTAGTAATAAAAAATCCCGATAAGTTTGAAAATAAATTTGAACAACATCGGTCGAGTCAGATGAGGAGATATATCCACTCTGAGAAACGCTATTCCGATACGGAATCCTCGAATCACCCGGAATCACCGAATCCTCCCCTGCCTTGGAGATGCCTTTAGCTCTGTCTCCATTCAGTACTTGGGCAACACGAATTGTTTGAGAGAAAAGAAATTTTAAGTCGATTCGACAATGACGTTACTCCTACCGCCCCAAAAAATGGTGGCCGATAGACAAACCAAAGTAGCGAACTAGTACCCATTAAACAGGGAAACTTATAATACGGCATTATTTATACCATACAAACACATCATATTAAGAATAACGGATATGACACACAATTCAGCCATATAGCAAATAAAACAGCAGAATTCGGTTTGTCTGTTCAATAAAGAAAATTAATGAAAATAGAAAGGGGTAATTAGAGAAGAGTATTCCAAAGAAGCGATTTTCAGAATTCTTTTTTGTCTGTCTGTTTGTTTCCGGAGCTACTCTAAGCCAATTTTAATGAAATCTGGTATAGAAATAGTTTGAACCTCGGGAAATGATATAGGTTACTGTTCATCTTATTATTGCCCGTTGTCCATGCGATACAATCTGTAATCCACGCAATCGAAGTTGCGCGCAGAAAAACTTATTACACCAAATAATACTGTTATTATGATGAATTAAATTATAAAATAAATAAATTAATAAATAACTGAGAACAAATAACGCTGGGTCCCCCGGCCCCAAGTTAAGATTCCCTGTGTTATGGGTACCACTGATTGACATATATACTTTTAAATACATTAAATACGTCACAGGCGTTTAAAGAAGTCGTCGTGGCCTAAAGGATAAGACGTCCGGTGCATTCGTGTTGAAGCGATGCACCGGTGTTCGAATCCCGCAGGCGGGTATCAATTTTTCTAATGAAATATGTACTCAACAAATGTTCACGATTGACTTCCACGGTGAAGGAATAACATCGTGTAATAAAAATCAAACCCGCAAAATTATAATTTGCGTAATTACTGGTGGTAGGACCTCTTGTGAGTCCGCGCGGATAGGTACCACCGCCCTGCTTATTTCTGCCGTGAAGCAGTAATGCGTTTCGGTTTGNATCGAAGTCAACAGAGTTAAAAGCGCTGCTGAAATCTAACAACACTAATAAAGTTAGTTGTTTGTTTTCCATGGCCCAGCGAATGTCATCGGTCACTTTTAGAAGAGCTGTAACCGTGCTGTGGCCCTTGCGAAAACCAGATTGGAAGGAGCTAAGAAGATTGTGGGAGAGGAGAAAAGACGACAGCTGACGGTGGACAATGTGCTCGTTTGTTGGGGGTGGCCGGCGTGTTAAGCTGGCTTCTTCCCAACATCGGGGGGCCTGACAAGGTGACGCGCCTTATACGAGGCGCCCGCGTAGGGCCAGTCACTGGCCGTGGGGGTAGCGAAGTTGCTGCAACGGCCGCAACGCACCATCGCGGTCAGGATCATCCGTGGTTATCGCACCATCTCTTTCGAGGCGGCATGTGTACTGGGACGCCGCCTTGAGTCCTGGAGGCGGAGGCGCCCGCCGCTGACTATCAGTGGCGGGGTAACCTTCGTGCCCGGGGCGTGGCGGGTCCCAGCCCCGGTGTGGTCAGAGCGCGGAGGGCCCAATCTCAGCGGTCCGTGCTGGAGTCATGGTCCAGGCGGCTGGTCGATCCTTCGGCTGGTCGTAGGACCGTCGAGGCGATTCGCCCGATTCTTGTGAATTGGGTGAATCGTGACAGAGGACGCCTCACTTTCCGGCTCACGCAGGTACTCACTGGGCATGGTTGCACCGGATCGGAGCCGAGCCGACGGTAGAGTGCCACCATCGTGGTTGCGACTTGGACACGGCAGAGCATACGCTCGTCGCCTGCCCCGCATGGGAGGGGCGGCGGCGTGTACTCGTCGCAAAAATAGGAAACGACTTGTCGTTGCCGAGTGTTCTGGCATCGATGCTCGGTGACGACGAGTCGTGAAAGGCGATGCTCGAGAATGCGATGTTTATGGACCTAGTGCAGTGTCTGTGAGAGTAGCACAAATTTGGTTTAAGCGTTTTCAATCCGAAAATTTTGATGTCAAAAATGCACGTCGCTCTGGTCGCCCTATTACGGATAAAATCGATGCCATTTTTGCAAAAGTGTGGCAAGATCGGCATATCAGTAGTTACGACGTAACTGAAGAACTGGGAATTGACCACAAAATAGTTATGGCGCATTTGAAAAAAACTGGGCACACAAAAAAGCTCACTGAAAGAAATCTAATGAACCGTGTACTCATTTGTGATTCTTTATTACGACGTAATGAAACCGAACCATTTTTGAAGCTGATAACTGGTGATGAAAAGTGGATCACGTACGACAAGAACGTACGAGAAAAGTTGTCGTCAAAGGCCGGTCAGGCTTCACAGACTCTGGCAAAACCCGGGTTAACTCGCAACAAGGTGATGCTGTGTGTGTGGTGGGATTGGAAGGGCATTATACATCATAAGTGAGCTGCTTAGGCTTACTATACTATTTGACATTGGACGGTAATGGGTAAATTAAGTAAATGAAATTACAAATTTTACAGCGCCCCCCTAACCCACATCAACGCCCCCCATTTTTTCCTGGGCCCCTTAACGCCCCCCTCTAGGTTTCAAACGCCCCCCAGGGGGCGTTATCGCCCACTTTGAGAAAGACTGCCTTAGATTAATAAAGAGTTGCTCGTGTTACTCTTTGATCCATAAACTACCAATAATACCGTAAACCAACCATTGGGAACGCATTTCTGCTTTCGTTACTCAGTGTACATGACTTTCTCTGTGAGATAATAATATAGTATATACTTGATTGTACCCGGCTATTTAACACAAACAATGGACGACGACGAACGAATTTATTTCACACACTTTTTTAAATCTCAAAGCTCACGTGATTGTACTTTTCCCTACATATTAGCTGGTAGCCTCATTCCAGCTACGCCCTGACGGGTAGGTGAGCTCACGGGCTCAACCTGAGAGAATTTGCTAACACTAGCCCTAGCAAGAGCAGTGCTTCGCTGAATATACCACCAGATCGCAATCGCGACCCACTGAGAAGATTCGGCGAGAAACTCAGTGGGCACACGTGATTCTTGCCGTGTTTGTGATGTATAGTTTATTGGTCATTTTTTGTTGCCCTAAACTGTACTCAAATTCGTGACTCGACCAACACTAAGCCTCTAGTTTCCAGGGTACTGTTAATCAGCTTCTGACTTAGATGTAACGAGATTTAAAATTACTTGTAATGTAGTACATCAAACGCGGACCTCCTTGACCGGACAGCGGCCTTTCACTTGCGTACATTTATTCTTATGGCTGTCTGTACCTTAAATAATAAACAAAATGAACACGCTATTTTGGTAATGAACGACCTACTTCATTCGTTGGTTATTTTGGTCATCATCGTGATGTTACCTGTCTTAATTTGATCGTTTCCAGTTACGTACATTATTGCTTGATCAATATTTATAAAAAAATGATGATATTTCCTAAGAATACTATTCATTTTAGCTTGGTAGGTATAACCTGTACCCTACTTAAAACTGCTACCAATCAAAACGATTCAAGTTTAGATTCTTGCCAATGTTTATAAGCTCAAGAATTCTATTTTAAAAAAAACGTGCTAATAAAACTACTTCTCCTTCCTCTATCATTGGTATATTACCTTAGTATTAATTTAATGTCTTCATCACTTTTTAACTGCTACCCGTGGTTCTTGCTTTTAACGTAAAGTGGTTAATAACTAAATAAATAATCGGGGAAAAATCTTACACGGTCATCCAGCCCCAAAATAGGTTTCCCTTTACTAATGGAAGCAGACATACCTCTGAATACGTTTATATAAGTAGATATTAGCAACCCAGACACAGAGCAAGTAATGCTGTTCCGTTTTTTTTCCTACCTATTCTAGTGATCTCTACGGCTCATACTAGTTTCATCAAACGAAACCTGTTCGTAACAATATTTTTTGTTTACCCGAGGTGGGAATCGAATCCACGACGACGTTTATAAGTCAGAGGCGCTAACCACAGCGCCAACAGGCCAATCAATATACAAAACGATGTAGGCAAATCTTAATATTAACTAATAAATATTACTTTTTTCTGTGCCGTAAAATGATTCGTGTTAAAACAATACTTTATCATGTAAGTGTTAGTGGTAAGGTCGTATGCATGGTTTTTATGTTGAGGTTTTCTTACACATAAAATAAGGTTAATCGTAAAGTGATTAATATAAATAACATAAGCGAAGGTTGCGTAACGACTAGTTTAATGTCCGACGATTATCACGCATAACAGCTTGTGTTCTTCAAGTGTTTGGCAATAACCCGCTCAGTACGGATATTGCAATAAAAAAAAAATACATGTGTGCAATTCACACGTGGTAGAAGTGAAACCTTCCAAAATTAAAATACAATTATCCTAAACGTCTTAAGTATATGTAAAATTTTGTCATTAGTAAATAATTGTAAGGTAGCGCCCTCTGTGAATTGATATTTTAATTTGACGTATAATCCTAAATTAAAATTCACTACAAGAGCTTTCATACACACGTTAGTATTAAAAAATCTCNTACAAGAGCTTTCATACACACGTTAGTATTAAAAAATCTCACAGATGGCGCTGTATTAAATAGTATGTATATTTCTGTCTCATTCTTTGCTGGCTTCATCCTACACATTTTTGTATTTGTGTCTCTTACCTGTCGTTTTTTCCGTTGCATCCGGTTTGAAATCACAACGATTCTAAAGAAGTTTTCACTTCAAAAATACATATTAATTTTTCATTATTCACTAAAGTTTTCGTCGAATTCGATAAAAGGGGTGGCACATAAATATTTCATTGATCCGGTGTTTTAATACAAGGAAAATTGTGATCGAAACGCGAAATTGTTGCGTAAACAAGTTATATAACGTAAGCCGATCAGCACGATGATTGTGACCGACTCGATTCTTTCCTTAAGACCAATTTAGGTATCAATGTATCTAGGACACGAGCAAGATTCGACGGTGTTCATTTATAAACAACGATGCATCAAGCGTTATTAAAAAAAAATGAAGGTACAATTTGTGCTTAGAAATTAACTGCTATTGACAGCCACGACAACCACGTTTTTAATACAGTTTATTTAATTATGTTTAATTATGATTTATAAAAATAACCCTACTGTTTATTTATTTAGTCTGCTTACAAACGAATAGTTGAACCAAAGCATGACTTCAATAAGAGTGTCTCAAAGTAAAAATAATGTTCATATTTTAATGCAAATACTGCAGAAGTTTAAAATACGCATTGGAAAAAGGTGAATTTCGCGATGTTATTCCTGGATGGCTATAATAAAATGAGTGAAAATTGAGATGGTGTGACTGAAAAAAAAATTATGTCTAAAAAACTTTGTGTAAAAAGTAAAATATAATTACAACTACTTTTACTAGTCAGTCGTCCGGTCACCAAGATTACTGTAAAGAATTAGAAACCTCGGAAATAATATAACGACAATAAAAAAACCCGAGATTAAACCGTAAAAGTGATTTTAATTATGTTTGCGACTCGCGAAAACCGAAGGATATACTAAAAGTAAAATAGTTTTCGAGCTGGTTCAAACGCAGGTAGACCCTTGGTAAGTCATGCAAACGCTATTTGCACACGACTGTGAAAGTAAACAGCGGCGGTCAACGGCATTTTACGTCATTCTGATGCGCACGAATACCTTTGTCATGAGCCTTAATTTTATTAGTTGTAAAATGGCTCTAAGAGCCAAGGACAAGACTTGTTAATTTGCTATCATCTTATTAGAACAAAAACTAAATAGTGTTCGTTGGTCATCTAGAAATTGTCTCAACTAATTCAGCATTTTTTTTATATCATTGAAAAGAGGTTCTAAGGGATTTTTATTGCCATAGGAAGCAGATGAGTGGTCAGAAGATTGCAGGGGGCATCGAGCAGAGGCATCATCAAGCCAATGCTCACCGGGAATACTCAAATGACTAAACTGTCCCACTAAATTAGAAAAATCAGTGAAAACTTCTCAGAAGGAGGTAGAGAGAGATTAAGAAAACGAGAGAAAGAGAGAGAGTATTGAGATAGAGCGACAGAGAACGAGAAGTGAAACAATAAGCATCGTTTTTTGTACAAGGAGTTTTTTATTTTGTCATAAGTAACTCAGATGTCCTTTACGCATTATAAAAATACAATCTGTATTATGGCACTCGTGTTAAGGTTAACCCATGAGTTTTGATGTCAAATACGTACGGTCATCAAGTAGAACCGGTTAAACATTCTAACCTTAATGTTATGACATGATAATGAAGTTAATTTTTGAATGGAAGTCAAAATCACTCTTATTTATTTAAGTATGCTCTTCCTTTCGGCCTTATAGTTGTCATTGAGAACTATAAGTATATTATCATGATTTTTAAGCTCACGATTCTCTCACCTTGACCCGTAGCAATAAAACGGCATGAAGTTTTTTTTGTTGTTGTTTAAAATGTGTTATTAATTACAAGAGTCATTGTCGCCGGTTCACCCTTGACACGGGTCGTCTGACATGATCCGTTGGTTGCAAACTTGAGATTTAGTCGACGGATTTCGTAACGACGTAAATTTCTTACGCTCTCACAAAACTACTACAAATAATATTTGTTCTATTCTAAGCAATGCTTGAAATTATAGCACCGCTCTTGCTAGGGCCAGTATTAGCAAATTCTATCATATTGAGCACATGAACTGTCCATAAGCTACTGAAAAAAAAAAAACTGCATTTCATTTATTTCCCACTATCCAATACAGATAGCAACATCATGTATAATGTAATGATCAAGCTATGTAGCTAATAACAATGTTTGTTTTAATGAGTGAAACAAATATACCTAATGTTAGTATACCTATGTAATCATTTGACCTCTAGCTATTTACTCTAAGATAACGTTTGGGTCGTACATATTGTTGACAGTCAGTAATCT
The DNA here is from genome assembly GCF_003987935.1 of Bombyx mandarina. The sequence continues at coordinate 558,026 of NW_021011568.1, forward strand.
GTGTTAACAAAACAATAATGAATTAAATATAAACATACTGTTTCATAAATTGGGTTCTTCATTCTTGCATAAGAATGGTTTTTGAACAATATAACTACAGATTGGTACGTAGCTTGTTTTAGAGTGACCATAAATATCTATACGTGAAGGTTTTTTAAATTTCAAATGATTTTTTTATTTTTATTTTTTTAGGGTTGAAGATTACTGGTGGCCCGAAGGCCTTTCCTGTTTCGTCAGGACAGGTGGGCGAGCAAAGGCTCAGCCAGGAGGGGTGGGATTTGCTAACAGCTGCCCGAGCGCCTCCGAAGGAGACCTAACAACTCAAGGGCAGCTGCTTCGCGAATGAATCTACCACCGGATCGGAATCGCGACCCGCTGAGAAGATCCGGCGAGAAACTCAGCGAGCTGATTCATGCGTAGCGTAAACGTTGTATGAACTCGTATCGAGCTTCATATTTGATAGGTACTATTAATTTTATGAATATAAACAACAATATCGTATATGATTCTCACGGGAAGGATTTGTGTAGTGTATCAAAAATCAGACATAATATAGTAAGTATGATGAAGGGTAGTAAGACCAACTGCAAGTACGAACGTATATAAACATTCATAATATCAATAAACGCAATAAATTTTCTTTGTAGGAATACCGTTATTACATTTATAAATTAAATAAATTCTTTTTTAAATTTTAAATTTCAACAAAGATGAGGCGTATTTGTTTCCAGGACGTGGTACAGTAATTAGTATTCACCGTCTAGCATGTTCTATTAAGGTTTACGCGATTACATTGAAGGCATCTGCATTGCGTGTACTTAATTACCAGATACGAACGCACTTACGTTGTTTTTACCAAATCGAGTCATTATGATCGCATTAGAAACTTTATCGCTGATGGCACAATGGCCCTTTGAACTGTGCATTGCTGTGATTGCATAATCTTATAAATATTATTTAAATTATTATTTAATTATTTTATGAAGTCGTCGTGGCCTAAAGGATAAGACGTCCGGTGCATTCGTTGTTGCGATGCACCGGTGTTCGAATCCCGCAGGCGGGTACCAATTTTTCTAATGAAATACGTACTTAACAAATGTTCACGATTGACTTCCACGGTGAAGGAATAACATCGTGTAATAAAAGTCAAAAACCCGCAAAATTATAATTTGCGTAATCACTGGTGGTAGGACCTCTTGTGAGTCCGCACGGGTAGGTACCACCGCCCTGCCTGTTTCTGCCGTGAAGCAGTAATGCGTTTCGGTTTGAAGGGTGGGGTAGCCGCTGTAACTATACTGAGACCTTAGAACTTATATGTCAAGATGGGTGGCGCATTTACGTTGTAGATGTCTATGGGCTCCAGTAACTACTTAACACCAGGTGGGCTGTGAGATCGTCCAACCATCTAAGCAATAAAAAATAAAAATTTAATTATAAGTTTAGCTGGACAATAGCGTATGTAAAAATGTGTTAACTGATTCGAGGATTATCGTATATTATTTAAGTAGGTGTAAAATTAAAGTTATCATACGCCTTTGACGACAAATTTGGTTATATTATAATTGTAATATAAAAAGTTTTTATGAAAATTCATTGTGTTAAGAACGAAAAGGGTCAATTGGTAAATTAAAATTGATCGTTTTTTTTACCAAGGAAATAAATAGACTTGTTCAAATACAAATTCAGAACAGGTATCGTGTTCTGCAGTGGAGACCGCGAACCGGCAAACGTAATGCGGGATGCTCTCCTTCTAGATGGAGCGATGACTGGACAGGGCAGCTGGCAGTAACTGATGCGTAGAACCGAAGATTAGAACCGAAGTTCAGTGGCGAGCTTTGGGGGTGGCCTTTGTACAGCAGTAGACTGCCGCAGGCTGATGATGATGATGATGATGATGATGATGAAATACTTTTTTGTGAGTCCGCGCTTGTAAGTACCACCACCCTGCCTATTTCTGCCTTGAAGCAGTACTTAATGCGTTTCGGTTTGTAGGCTGGGGCAGCCATTGTAACTATACTTGAGACCTTAGAACTTATATCTCAAGGTGGGTGGCGCGTTTACGTTTTAGATGTCTATGGGCTCCAGTAACCACTTAACACTAGATGGGCTATGAGCTTGTCCACTCACCTAAGCATTAAAAAAAATACAAATTTATTTACTTTTCAAAAAGAGATGTTTTTGACTGATAGATGGCACAATGTGCGCCCACACGGGTAAGTATCAACATCTTACCATATAATATCAACCGCGAAGTAATCATCACTTCCTTTCTAACGCTAATAAAAATAAATCTATGTTTTTCAACTGATACTTTCTTTCATTGTTCTTCTATGCTTAAGGCTACGATGGACAAAATCACTATACTACACTTTATCAAAGACAGGTTCAACATAAGTCCGATATTGTACATTTTTAATTGTTATTAAATTTGAACTAACAATCATGTCAATAACATTAAAAACAGCATGCGTGTTTCGAATCGTCTAGGTCGGAGTCCTACTTTGCAGCGATCAATCATTCAAAAAGGGGTCGAAAGCATGTATGTCAGTGTAACGCTAGACAAGTCTTCACAAATGGACATCGAACCGGTTCTATGGTACGTAAATAGCTGTCAATCATAGCGGAAACTATGTTATTTTAAAAGTACTTAATATGTTAATTGCACGCAAACAAGAAGAATATTGTATGCCTTCTTTAATGTATTGTTACGAGCTTGGGCTTGGGATAAATAAATCTTCCACCAAAGTACATCTTAAAACTGTATTTATCACTTAAAATACACACAGAACACTTTAAAATTCTTAATTCACTTCTTCCGCTTCGCTTCAGGTGATCCGTTCGCTGTTTCGCTTCGAGTAGTTCCGATTACTGACTGACTGCGTGCCATTTCTGCAACGCTTTTATAGGCGATACCACATATCCCTAGAATTATCGAGAATGTTCCACAAAAGTCGAGTATTGTGTGTTTCCGCTGTCTGACAATAGATGGCGTTGTACTTCTCGATATTTCTAGATGCTACTAGATCCTTCTATATTCGTTCTGCTATTCGGCGATAGACGGCGTTACTCTTGCCGGCGTAACAGTATTTAGTTTTATTTCTTAGATGGATGCCGCAGCTCGTCGACACTTCAACGTGAATGCTGTCACCCACATTCTTCTTCTCAGTCGTACACTCTTGGTGGAGTGATCGTGGTATGTCTTATTGCTTGGTTGCGGCTTTTGCGCGGCCTCTCCATCTCTCTCTATTTGTGGCGGTTCGTGTACATTCAGCAAGGGAACACTTAGTAGATGACTTAATCAAGTCTGTCCACCTTGTGGGTGATCGACCGTGAGAGCGTTGACCATCTACTCTTCCTTGAACCATTAATGGTTCCAATGAGCTTTCATTACGTATGATATGTCCAAACATATTAAGGATTCGCAATTGCAAAATCGACGAAAGGCTTTGTTTGATTTGGAGCTCTTTCAGAATGGATACATTGGTGCTGTCACCAACATACTTGCTGTCACAAACATATATTTCATAGTAGTAGAATGTGAACTCAGTACTTATGATTTCAATTCTTTGAATAATTCGACACGGCTAAACATATTTAATGAATATTTTTGAATATGAAGATTTTTTTGTTGGCGGTAAGAATTTAGAATAACTCAAATATCACGCAAAAGATCTTTAGCCTGGGGCTTAGTGTTTACTCTACAAACAGCTGCTTCGTAAAGGTATAAATCAAATTATAGCGCTTGGCATTTAGCACCTCTGTGCTACGTTAATCCTGCTTCATTAATACACTATGAAAAGCGCCTCTTCGAAGCTGTTTCGCGAAGCACGTGTGAAAATCTTCGACAAGTTCCATTTATATCAATAACTGTGAATGTAGTAAAAAATTTTAAGAGCACAATAGCTTACCAATTAACAGCTAAGGTCATATTTATTGCATTTAAAATTCTTGACAAATATATGCGAAAAGGTATAAAAAAATTAGGCTCTGTTTCTACATGTAACATTCGGAAGCTTTTTGGACTGATTAAGCCTAAGTTAGTATTCAAGCGACCGTTACCACTCCTTATCTTGGCTTAGTTTTAAATTCAGTAACGCTGTAAAAATATAGCGTGCTTGAATCCTTGGCTCCCTACAACAGATAAACATCTTTGTCCCTATGAAGGCAAAATGTAATTAAATATATTCCAGGCCATATACTTGTAATTCCAAATACACATCTCTTGATTTATTCCATCTGGCACATCGCTTACTCATGCAAAAGATACACGAATCATCTTTATTACCTAAGGTTACTGAGTCTCCTTCTCAAAGAAAAACAGATTTATGTTAGCTAGTGCTTAGCTGGAATAACCCCTTAGGCTACCGGTGAAGAGGTCGGGAAAAAAATTACGAGGTGGAAAATCCAGACGAGTATCTACAGCGTATCAAATCAAATCAAATCAAAAAAGTTTTATTCAACATAAATGAAAGTACATACTTGTTGAACGTCAAAAGAACTACCGCCAATTCACAAGAATTAGCCTCCGTCCTCAGAAGAATTGGCAAGAAACTCAGCGGGCATGTCTTTTTTTTTTTTAAATATTAGTTTTTTTTTTATATTAGATTTTTTTAAATATTCATTTTTACAATAAGTAATTATAACATAACAATTATTACAATATTGAAATGCCCGGAGCGAGCAACTCATTCCCACTTTGTGCAATCTTCTATCATAATACTTTAACGTTACCCAAAACATATAATATAATACTAATTACTACATACGTATTTCTTCATATTCATTGCCATATTAAAAAAAAAAAAACTATAATATAATTTTATTGCCGACGACGATAATTATTTGGCTGTCATCCGTACCCAATCAAATTTAGATGAACATCGATCTTTATCAGTAGAAATAAGTTGAACTTGCGGAAAAACGATGCGTATCAAAAGGAGACAAATATTTCAAAGTGTATTTATTTCTTTGAGATATTTATTTATCTTTACTTGATCGATATAGTTCTATAGTTTATTTGAACTATTAGTTTTAAAAGTTTATCTGAATCTAGTCACTCGAACCACATAGCAGCAATCGCAGTTGTTTCATTCAAGGTTGATTTTCGTCATTACAAAAGAAAAGAAAATACCTTATCTGATCTGAATAGTTTGTTTGATAGGATAGTTTGAATCAAACAAAATGGGATATCTGTTATCTTAAAAAGCTACGTTAATTTAAAAAAAAATTTACGTACTGAAGAATTTCTATTATATTTATTAATGGAGAGAAACTAAAAAGCAAAACGAGTGTTTTTTTTCTCAAGGCAACCTGTCACATCGACTCCAAAAGTGGCATAAACCTTGGTCTTAAAATATTTTATATATCGCAATGCTTCGTAATTTGTAATTATAACATGAAACGATAGTCCACAGAAGGTCGAATGATATACCTAATGTTGTGTAGTTTTACATGCACTGGTCATGCAATAGGCTGTGATGCCAGAACCGTTTAAATCGAAATTTAATACATCACGAACGTTGAAAAATAAACGAGAACCATAGACAAGCGAAACCTACAAGTTATCGATTGTAGCAAATAAAGCGATTTCGAATTTATTACGCACAGTATATTCGTTTTCGTATTAACGATTACTCGATATTATCGAATTTAAATATCGATTTAAATTCGAAAAATGCTATTAACATTAATACATTTGAAGGTGCTGTCGTTATGAATGTCCTTTTTTTATTTATTGCTTAGATGGGCGGATGAGCTCACAGCCCATCTGGTGTTAAGTGATTAATGGAGCTCATAGATTTCTACAACGTAAATGCCGCCATCCACCTTGACATATGAGTTCTAAAGTCTCAGTATAGTTACAACGGCTGCCTCACCCTTCAAACCGAAACGCATTACTGCTTCAAGGCAGAAATAGGCGGGGTGGTGGTACCTACCCGTGCGGACTCACAAGAGGTCCTACCACCAGTAAAAATGATGAAGTAAAGTATGAATGTTTTAAAGAGTTTTTTCCCGAGCCTCAACTTTTCAAACAACTCTGATGCATGTTGTCATTCCAAAACAGAAAGTCGTGACACACCTGTTTCAGGTTACGACGCGGAACGAGGCCGTCGTCAAGGCCGGGTCGCGGCAAGTCGAGGCAAAGGGATCTTCGAGGTTGATTTCACTTTCCTTATGTTCCTTCCGTGTATCTAACTAATGTGATCCTCCATTGTTATTCTAGTAAGTCAGCATTAGACCTTCCAATGTGTGCCTCGTTTAAGAGATGCGTATCATTCTTAGTTGCCTAATGTATTTTCCTTTACAACGTTTTGTTGACCGACTTTTCCGACGCATTGCATTTTCCTCGTAAATGTTGCTGTACAATATTCGTTACGCGATTGCTTAATTCAGCCTCGTCTAATCGTCAGGATACGCATCTATTTAGGTATGTCTTGACTAGTTAATTGCCTTTTTGTATTAATAATGTAAAAAAAAAAAAAGAATAATTACGTATCAAGGCAAATTAATAGTTGATAAATTAAACGCGACCAAAACTTGCTACGAAATCATGTTCGTTCTAGCGATTAATTCGTACTTTTTTATTGTGAAATCTAGTCGATCTAGTCTAATCACCAATTTTACAATTGAGCAAAGTGAGTAATAATGGACAATTTTATTCTAATTGAAAGATATAGCAACGAACGACAATAAAGAAAAAAGGAAATATTGTCAGAAATAACTAATCTGTTAAATGAATTATGGATTGAATACGATTTGTTTGACATCAATAAAAAAAAGAAAGAAGAGAACTGGTAAAAGGCAAAAAGTACAATGGACCATCGCGCAATGAGCCATCGCATCTAGACTAACATCAGGGGTTTACTTCGGCTTTCGCGAGATGTAAACACAATTAAAACCACTTTTACGGTTTGATCTCGTATTTTTAATAGTTTAAACCTAACCAATAGTTACTTACAGTTTGAAAAATATTTACAATAATAACTATGTACATAGATGGCATTAATATTGAACACAGAACTAGAAACGCCAAATTCCTCATCACTCGTGCACTGTAAATGCAATTTCTGTTGTGCTATTTCATTAGCTTAGATAGTCCGACGTGCTCACGGTCCACTTGATGCTAAGCTGTTCGCGATAGATGTGATTAAGTGAACGGGACTGCCCGCGTAGACACAAAACTTAAATCATAATTATTATATATATTTTTTATTACAAACTAACATAGGGATATATGTATTGAGTATATGTGCATAGGTATTGCTAGAGAACCTGGTATAAAGTTTACGAGAGCCCATAGACATCGGAGTACCAGAACCTGACTCACCTTGGACATGGGTCGAAATCCCAATCATATTTTAAAACGCCTAAGTGGCCATTCAAGCTGGAACAGATAGTCTGCTTCGTGATAAACATAGGCAGGATGGCGGCGTATATTCGCGTGAGCAAAGAATACGCACAATCACCATTAAAATTTCAATGTTTTCGCATAATTATTTATTTCATCGTGATTATTTCATCGTGAAGGCTAAATCACCAACATTTAAAATAATAATCAAACTACAGTGATTACATTTTTTATTTTTTCTTGTTTTACATTTGGTCCAAAGAAAGTAGCCCTAATACATTTTCTTGTATGCCAAAGAACCACAAGAGCGATTCCTATCCTTTAGCCCACATACGTTCACTGCTGGACATAGCTCTAAGCCTCATCATAACGAACAGTCCTGCGCTGCCTACATCCAGCGGATTCCCGCTAACCAGAATGGTTAGTGGACACAAAATAAAGCTGAAGAGTTTTTGTTTTTTTTGAACGCGCTAATCTCAGGAACTACTGGTCCGATTTGAAAAAATATTTCAGTGTTAGATAGCCCATTAATTCAGAAAGGCTATAGACTATATAACATCACGCTAAGACCAATACAAGCGACCAATAAATCATGTTTCAAAGTCGGGGTTTTTTTCCCTTTTGAGAGCTTCCGCTGCGTGCGCTACAGAAACGGTTAAAGTTTCGCTAAAATAATGTATGACACAACTGTTCTCCTTTAAAAGATCTAAAAAAAAGTCCGCGACAGCATATGTTAAGGTTGGCTCACTATAACGTTCTTTATGCTAACCAAATTTGTTCTAAAATAAAGCATTATCTGTGAACTATTCCACGCGGACGTAGTCGCGGGCAAAAGCTAGTTGACGTAGGTATATTCCTTTGGCATTACTTTTAAAGTGATAGAAGATCGCGTGCTGTTCCGTGCTGGTATTGCATTCACGCGTGTCGGCGAAGCGAGACTGCAATGGTAACAAAATACTCGTCGATGTGAGTCAATACTTTCTAACTTATTTGATTTTATAATTGTTGTTCTTTTTCATACTCTCCATTCATGGAAAGTGATTGTTATTTTGTTTTTTTTATTGTCATTTACGAACGTATTGGAAGTTTTTATTATTGTTAATTGGATAAAACAGTAATTGTAGTAATAGTATTATAAAATAATCTATGGCTTAACAAGCTGACAGTCCATCTTGTGTTAGGAGAATACCGAACTTCAGTGACACCACAACGTGATTGTCGTCATTTATCATCAAACGTCCAACAGGCAACACAAATACTGTAAAATTTGGTGATTTTGCCATGTTTTAGGAGAAAATTACAATAATTTTACGTACGCGTTTACGCTTACTAAGAGTATAGTCGAATTGTTTGTTCAGTCAAGAGCATATTATGTAGTTTTTTTTATTTTTGTAGTCCAAGTTTAATGCCCACCGGCGATGTATGCCGATTGCAACAGTCTCATATTTGCTATTATTGTCGATTACAGTACTTCAAGGCATTTTAGCATTTCCGCTTACTATTCGTCCTCTTTGCCGTTCGTATTTCGAAATGAAAATGGCGATCTACAATTTCTGATTAATTTTGATTGTTAATGGTTTTAAATTTACATTATGTGCTTGCTCTTCTTCTATATGTAACAACCTTAAGTCAGATAATTTTAAAGGAAAATGTTGTTTATGGTTTTAATAAAAAATACGGCTGCTTAAAAAATCCAAGATGGCGGAATGACTTAATTAAAAATGATCTGAAATTTACGTTTTCAAATTTCAGAAACTATTATGTGAATAGGTAGGACTAATTTTGTGTATTTTACTCGCGAAGCAGTTATATATTTCGGTTTAAATTGAATTTCTCGAGACAGGGGGCGAGATAGGTAGTTGAAGCCGTCTTGGCCTAAAGGATATTCGTATGTTGCGATGCACCGGTATTCGAATACTGCCGGCAGGTACCAATTTTCCAATGAAATACATACTCAACAAATGTTCACGATTCACTTCCACAGTGAAGGAATAACACCGTGTAATAAAAATCAAACCCGCAAAATTATAACTTGCGTAATCACTGGTGGTAGAACGCCTTGCGAGTTCGCACGATTAGGTATCGCCACCCTGTCTATTTCTGCCGTAAAGCAGTAAAGCGTTTCGGTTTGAAGGGCAGCCACAGTTAAAAGTAAAACCTTAGAACGCAACATTGTCATGTCTCAAGGTGGTTCGCGGCATTTACGTTGTAGATTACATTTACGTTGTCTATGGGCTCCGGTAACCACTTAACCTCAGGTAGGCCGTGAGCTTGTCCATCCAACTAAGCAATAAAAAATAAAATAAAAGTCCTAAGCACCGGGCATGCCATGCTAGCATGTTCGTCCGACGATTGAAATTCGACCATATTTCTTTTAAGTAGCAACGTATTTACAACGATCCTGTATAGTCATAATTCGTTTTGATAATATCATCGCAAACCACGCTACAAAACAATATTATTTATAGTTCTATAACTGGTAAATGTAGTGCACATTCTAGGAAGATGTTAAACACGAGTGAGCCACGCTTGTGTCGCAAACGGTTCTGGTACGTCGCTCGTGCTGCAACATTGATGACGTAACGTGTCTCTGACTCGAAAATATTCACTGAGGACATTACTACTATGGTACAATTGTATTGTCGAAGAAGCTAGCTGCAATACATTGTAATGTTGCTATTAATGTCTCTCTAATCTTAACGTTGACAAATTTCCGTGTTGCTCGAGTATCCTTGAGTATGATCCTGTATTTTAGAATGACTATTCTGGAATACAGAATTGGGATGCCTGGATATAGGATGTTTTTCTGAAATGAGGTAGCCTAGTAAGTAGCCCGGCGTTAAGATGTTCAACTACGTGTAGCTGTTAGCAAATCTCGCCCCTTCTGGCTGAGCCCTTGCTCGCCCACCTGTCCTTGTGAAACTGGAAAGGCGTCCGGGCCACCAGTAAACCATCAATTATTAAAAAAAAAAAGTTCAACTGCTGTGAGCTTTGTCGGCCATCAATGTAATTAAAACTATTAAAGGTCTATCTTATACGCAATGTACTTCGAATTAAGGCAACACGGCAAGCTTAATTGAGTCATCTTTCTTGGTTTCTAAACAAAAGAGGGATGATCCCAAAAATAAGTGTTTTTTTTTTCGACAGTGTTATTATTTTGTGTGCGATCATACCTACTCGTATCTAAGTCACGAATTATACCCAAGTTAAATTTAAGTAACGGTTATTTTTAATCGCTTCCGACTTAATAGGTACCCATGCTATAGAACATTGAATTTATACTATGTTATTGTAAAAAAACCCCTTCAAACGAGGTCACCAATTTAATATGAGGTATACAATTCCTAGGTCAAGATATACGTATAGACGATTTAAAAAAATCCAGGGTCATAATAAGATGCCTCGTGTGCTCGTATTGAGTTATGCAAAGTTGCTAAGCTTAGAGCACTGGGAGAGACATAAAAAACAAAATCAATTGTTTGTAAGCACCTAGGATATCATACACAGCTTCAAAAGTATTGGCAGCTTTCCAATTAATTCAATTAGTTCTAGCTCACAGAATAAAATTTCGTAAGCAATTATCGATTGTAGGATCCACAGCTTATATCCACCACGAAGTATGGGTTACGGATTGAAGTTTAGATCAACTGTGATTACCAAAGAATCATGATCTAGGTTTTAATATGGGTGATGGAATTCACGTTGTGATATTAACGGATGAATAAAACATGATGAAGATTTTACAGTTTAGTGGGAAAAGCTAGAAGATACGACAATTTTTTTTCTGATTCATACAACATTAACCCTGTCAAATATTTTGGTCTTTGCAATAGTTACTAATGTTATTTTCTAGTTTGAAAATGCGTCATCGATTTTATGTGACTTACTTCGCACACGACCTCATTCAGTCGGACCTTAATAAATGTTTCTGAACTCTCCGATCCGTTACATTATAATAAAGATACATACATACATGTACATAAATGATGAATCGGTGTTGATTTTGCGGATCCCGTTATCCTTTTTGCTTGTCGAACAAAATGTTTTTTGTTCTCACAAAATATATAGTTAAAGTTTAAAATTTGATTGTCTCGGTGATGTATTGGTTGGGATACGTTCTCGATTCTGGGAATTTTTCGAAGCGTGCACTGTCCTTTATTTATTCATTGCCTGGATGGGTGAACGAGCTGACACACCTGATGTAAAGTGGTCCATTGAAAAAGACACAATGTGAACGCTACCATTTACTTTGGAGTTCTTCGATCTGTGACACGCTTCAAACCTGTACTGTAAAATTTCTTGTACTGTAAAAACTGAGACTTAGAACTCACCTACTGGTGGTAGGAACTCTTGTGAGTCCGCGCGGGTGGGTACCGCCACCCTGCCTATTTCTGTCGTGAAGCAGTAATGCGTTTCGGTTTGAAGGCTGGGGCAGCCGTTATAATTATCCTTGAGACCTTAGAACTTATATCTCAAGGTGGGTGGCGCATTTACGTTGTAGATGTCTATGGGCTCCAGTAACCGCTTAACCGGTGTTAAGTGGTTACTGGAGCTCATCCACGCATCTTAGCAATAAAAAAGTCTCGGTTGTGACTTGGGCGGCGGCATTGACGTGGTCTATAGATTCCGGTGACCACTTAACATCAGGTGGGCCGTGCGCTCGTCCACCCATTTCACTATTTAAACAAAAACAATAACTTACCAAAACATAAACAGATAACTTCGTTCCTAGCGTTCCCGCTAAAAAGTATTTTTATAACAATTCTCTTACAAGAAAAAACAAAATATATCACAAATTATTATGTATTTCTAACGTTATTTTATTTAAAACCTTCTGCGTTTTGGGTTCTAATAACTAATTTCGGTCCATGTTGTATGATAATATATTCTCACCTTGTCATAATCGAGGTACCGCTCATAAATCAAAAATTATGGTCTGAACGAATTTCCACCGAATAAATATGATTATGGTTGACAGCTAACCGCTCGATATCGTGCAATACTAGAGAATCTATACTATTCAAATAAAAGGCATCAAAAGGGAAGAAGTAAACTCTTAAATTTATTCTACAAAACGTTTCGAGCCTAAAAAAAAATTAAACAGACAGCATTAAAACGTTTCATATTGTGCAATTAGCAATTTGGTATGCAAACCAATTCAAAATTAATTGGTATAATTCTTACACACTTTAAATACATGTCGATGTGAGCCGTTAAAACGAGGTCAGCCTTTACTGATTTTATTTAATGGTAATATAAAATACAATGATGCTTTAACCCTTTGACTGTCATGTGGGTTAACGATGCCCTACGTGGATCACTGAAGTTATTGTCGATTTGTGTTAATAAGCGCCTGGATTGACTAACGTTGACTTTTGTTTGTTAATGTATGTTTTAGTCTTTTATGTCTCTTAGTGTACTAGATATTCCGGCGCCTTTGTAACCGAAATCGTCATAGGCACCCGCGACCTAAGCGGCAGTCGAAAGGTTAAGGCATACGATACGATCATATTGTCAAAAATTTTGATTGTTGACGCCAATTTTCTTTGTTTATCCTTTCTGTTAGCGACTGTACTCTCGAATGATTACAAAATGCACAGTAGTTACACATTTGTTGAGAATTCGGGTCCTTAATTATTCTGGACATTATGAGAATAATCTTTAAGGATAACTTGTCCACAGTTCGGATTAGATAATAATGAGGGGTTTTGCGTGAAAATATTAATTGGTCTGTCTCTTACGAAGATATGCGATCGCGGTCTTTTCGAGTCGAATTTTTACTTAACTATTTCCTAATTTTCCAGTCCCTAAATTTGGTTGAGAAAGCAGACAGACGTATTGTTGAATGCAGGCCTAAATATTCTAAGTGTGAAGCAAGACTGCAGATTATCGATTTGAAGGATAGGACAATTGGTGTATTTTAAAAGGATATATCTCCAAAACAAGGGTAATGGTGGAGTAAGCTTCAGTAGCCATGTTAAGTGGCATGTAGTTGGAAGCTAGTTGATCGACCTAGTATAAGAAATGGTGAATTTATTTTATTCGAAACAGATTGCAAAAACTAAATACCATAACGTTCGCATAACAAGACCATAGTCCTTGGTTACTTTATTAATGTATATCGTATGCATAGATTAGAACGTTAAAATGATTATTAATTCAATTTAAAAAACTTACTAGTACGTTGTGTTGATTAATAGCTTCAGAAGGAATTTTAATGGATAAAAAATGAGAAATTTAATAATTTACGTTTATTAGTAATTTAAAACGTATGTTTATAATAATAATAGATAAGAACCAGTACTATAATATTTATTACAAAATCTTAATATCAATTATTATTATTTCTTGTTTATCCGGTTTTTGCGATATAACTCCATAATAATAAGGACATTTTTATGACTTCAAATGGGCAGAATTGACTTTTTAAACAACAGAATATGTAAGACGGTACCTACTTAGCCGTGCGTGCTCGCCCTAAGCACGTCATTACGGATCCTTCCCATCCATTAACGGTGCTTTTAGGTACTGCAAGCACCAGTCACCGTCCTCGTCGAACCCGTCGCTTGTGACGAAGCGAAGCGTTGCTCTTGCTAGGGCTAGTGCTAACAAATTCTCTCAGGTCGAGCCAGTGAGCTCACCTAACCTAGGGATAGCCTCTTAGGCTACTAGCAAATAGGTAGGAAAAAAACATAAACGTTACAAGCAAATAAAATCCCGCATTTCTGTCTGACTCAGTTAATATATCTCCCCTAGCTCGAAACGCAAATGCAAGAATTCACGATCTTCTATTTTAAGCTGGATAGTACCTTCAGTTGTTTTTAGACTTCAATGACAATTTGCAAATACGAGGCATGATCATCAGTTCGCTTGCACTAATAGGATTTAACCTCGATGGTTGGTAGGTGTTTGGGGAGGCTGAACGACAAAGGGAAGATCTTCCACCGAGCGGGTGATATTGCTCGGTAGTCCGACGGTCCGAATGTTGTTGTTCGGAACTTGTATATATGCGAGCTTATCTTGAAAATGTCGTAAGCGCGATTCAGGCATCTGTCAAATATCTTGCGTTGTATGATGGCTACCCGCCACAGGTGATTTCGTTTAGGTAGGTTCACAGCACGCGAGCACGGTGCTTTTGCATGTGCAAAACATACCATCGATGTCGTGTTTGCGGAAGGCGTTCAAATCTAAATTAGATCTGTCATTGAACAGCGCACATCGGGTTGTTATCTCAGCTGGCATCTGTCGCGATGTAAGCGACCGTAAAATTGGCACACGTACTGTTCGAATATGTGTACACGGCTTTAGAAAATTTCGTGTTTTTTTTTTAATAAGGTCGGTCACACACTGTGTAACAACATCCACGTTTTGTAATTTATTGAAAGGGATATCTGTTTACTTTTCCATGCTCTCAAATACACTAGTATTAGGTTTTACCGATGTCTGGAGCTTTCGTACTCACACTGAAATAATATTTCGGTAGCATTGACATTGCGGTATATAGGGTGTATAACATCAGCATTCAGCATATATATAGAATAGTTAGACAAGTGAGAGGGCTGATAATTTCTGACATCATAATAATAAACATTTTTTTCTATAACTTTTTTTCATTGCAAGCAATGGAACTCAAATAGTCGGGAATTCGTAGAATTTGGCTAACACTGCTGGCTTTTAAGAGCTGATTTCGCGATACATAGAGGTTTAATAGAATTTAAAACAATGATTTAACTTAAGAAATGAATGTTTTTCATTCAGTTTATTAGTATTTCATTTTGGACTATGGAAATTTACGCCCTGTATATGGGCTACTATAACGCCCAAACGAAGGGCTCGACGAGTAAATTAGCTCACAGACACAGCCGAGTTTCTTGAGTTTCTCGTCGGATCTTCTCAGTGGGTCGCGTTTACGATCCGGTGGTAGATTCTGCGAAGCACGGCTCTTGCTAGGGTTCCTGTTAGCAACGTCGTCAGGTTTGAGCCTTGAGCCCTGTGAGCTCATCTACTAGTTAAGGTTACGGTGAAATAGCCTCTCGAGGCTATCAGCATAGGTAGGAAAACTCCAAAAACCAAAATAATTCCGACATTTTGATGACAAGTACGTCCACGAAGGTAATACGTTAAGAAAATTTCCATGAATACTAAATAGTGTTCACTTCAGTAAGCTGAATAAAGTAAATGGAACTATAAAACGTAATAGTTAATAAACGTTTTCGTAATAGTTTTAAATGTACTCATGATGCATTGACAATAGTTCATTCGTATGAACAATCGAATAATAACATCACAGAGATGCTCAAACTCATATGTTTTAATATTTATAGATATTACAGAGTTGACCGCATGTTGAATAGTTTCAATAAAAAAAAACATTGTGAAAAACAATTCTAAATAATCATTTATTTCAAACAATTTATAAACTGACACAGACATCTTCTTAATGGTAAATTAATCTATACTAATATTATTATAGAGGAATGATTTGTTTGTTTGTTTACATTGAATAGGCTCTGAAACTAACCTGAACCGATTTTAAAAATTATTTCACTGTTTGGAAGCTAAACTATTCCCGAGTGACATAGGCCATAATCTTTTTTGAAAAATTAGGGATCCTTACTAAATCTCCAATAATATAACTCAAGGTGTAAAAAAATTACCTAAAATATTCTTTACATCGCGTGCCCTGCGAAAGCTATTCATGATAGAATAAAAATAATGTACTACGACTTTGTAGAACACATTATTATTTACAAAAAGTGTCGCGACAGCATATGCCTAACTATTATAGTTATGCCGCAATAGGTGTTCTTTTATTTTTAAAAATAAAACAACGTCAAATATCGTTGAAATTTTTGTTACAGACCCGAGCGGAGCCGGAGCGGGCCGCTAGTAATATATAATAAATCTACAGTGGATTTACGGATGTTCCGTTATAACTACTAAACCATGCATCCGATTGACTTGAAGCTTGGTATCTTGGTATAGAAAATACATGTAACTAATGGATAGGCTAATATTTATATGAGTGTTGGACTCCCTACACCAGTTGCGGGGGCGTTAATGATAGGAAGCTTTGTGGGGGTTAGAAATAATAATATTAATTTTAAATGCCCAGCGAAGCGGACAGGTACAGCTAATCATTTATAAACATCACCGTTATGTTGATTACAAAAATTTAAAATGCTTTTTTGACTGAGCCAGTCTTAGCGAGTCTCCGAACCAGTATTACTTGAAAGTAAGATTTCTCATTTAATTAAAACGCAATTAGAAATCTGACTGTTATGAATATTGCGGTATAATTTCGAGAAGCAGAGTACATGCAATGCCTTTGAATTTATTTTTTAGTCACTACCAATGTTGACTAATAAAATCGTTGTGTTCATCGGTCACTACGCCAGTTCAATCTGATATTTGAATGAGTGTTTGTTTGTTCGTGACGTATGCGCTCTCTCGGGCATCGGGTACTATCGGGTAGCTTTTTAAGGCCATCCATGCCACTGGTGTCCCGGAATACCCCGCTATGTCGTAACTAGCTTGCCGGCTCAAGACGCGATATATATTTTTTATTGTTTTGATGGGTGGACGAGCTCACAGCCCACCTGGTGTTAAATGGTTACTGGAGCCCATAGACATCTGCAGCGTAAATACGCCACCCACCTTGAGATAAGTTCTAAGGTCTCAGTATAGTTACAACGGCTGCCCCACCCTTCAAACCGAAACGCATTACTGCTTCATGGCAGAAATAGGCGGGGTGGTATCTACCCGTGCGGACTCACAAGAGGTCCTACCACCAGTATTCTCGCCAACTTTTCACGTTAACGGTACTCCTTGGCAGCGTTACAGCTAGATTGCTAGTAGCGCACCGCAAGGCCTTGACCCCCCAGGTCACCCTATGACCTCCACGTCAATGAGTTGAAAAAATGTTTTTTTCTTAGACTACTTAGCGAACTCACGGTCCACGTGGGTTTCAGCTTTCATTGTAGCCCATAAACATCAACAACGTCTGGGACATGAGTTTTAAGTCTCAATTCTATAATAGAACGTCTACCATGCGAACCGGAACACATTATCGCTTCACGGCAAAAGTAGGCAGGATGGTGCTACCTATCCGTTTTCTTCGCTCATACTGCTTTTGGCACTTCAGCGAATGTTTTTGTCACATTGTCAACGCACAGGTGGGCGTTAGTAGTTTTAACCCATTTGGGTGTTTTTCATACATCCAGCAAGTCTCGTTGGAACTAGCCGGGGTATTAACAAGTCAGATCTAAAAAATGTGTGGTGTCGTGGGACACCGGATAGGAACGAAGTTTCTTATTATAAACATATTAATTTTAAGTTCAATTCGAGGTATAAAAAAAATTTATTCGGGTATACGTTTTTTATTATGAATTTTTTTATTGATAAAAAAAATTATGTTATTTTTTGTACGTTATTACCAAGTTAAGTCGTACACTGTGTGCATTACTAATTTGTACGTTATTACAAAGTTAAGTCGTACACTGTGTGCATTACTAACAAAAATCTTACGTTACGGACGTTTTTTCCTGGGTACCCCTCCGCGTCGTCCCATAAGGAACTTCGTTCCAAAAACATTCTAAATTACAACCTTAAAAAGTTCCGGAGCTCAGAGAGCGCTTCCTATTTTTTGGTTTCGGAATAAAAATATCCGTGCATGAATATGCCACCGTAGGTTAGTGTTTTCTTAAACTATAATTATTTTTATTGATATATACTTGTTTACCTTCGGGGCTAAAGTTCACAAAGGTCACGCATCTGTCAGGACGGATGTAGAAGGAAGTGGATAATCATTAAAAAAATCATACATAAATTAGTTTTTTTTAAATATGTAAATCATAAAATAATAAATATAAAAAAGCGTGTTTGAATGTTTTAAAACGTTCGAGGTTGTTTTTAATAAATTTAAATTGGTAGGTATCGTTTTTGGGACTCGCGAACGAATCTGCAATTCGAAGCGTACTGCTTGCTTCTTGCTGCATACCCTCAATTCAAAAGAAACCGTTAACTAACCCCACACATCAACTGATTTTTATTTGCGATATACATTGCGTGCAATTCAAACAGCCTCAGTGAATTATCTGTTATCACCATATACCTAGTCAGGTCATAAGTATTGTCACACAGTAAAAAGTTTTCTTATAGAATGCTGGCCACAAAAAAGTTTATTGAATTCGAATTTCGCATTGTTCATGAAAAAAAATATGTATACTTTTAGAATTTTACTCATTTTTAAATATGGAGTGGACGCTTAAAGAAGACCGTGTTGCAGTTATTGCGTTGCATCGATGCGGTTACGCGCCAATTCAAATTTTTAACATACTGAAAAATTTGAATATAACCAAAAGATTCGTTTATCGTACCATCAAACGATACAATGAAGACTCTAGTGTAGATGACAGGTCAAGAAGTGGTCGCCCTCGGTCTGTTAGGACTCCAGCAGTGATAAAAGCTGTGAAGGCGCGAATTCAAAGAAATCCCAAACGTAAGCAGAAACTGTTGGCCCTTCAGATGGGGTTAAGCAGAACCACGGTGAAAAGGGTGTTAAATGAAGACTTAGGGCTTCGGGCATATCGAAGAAAAACAGGACATCGTTTGAATGCTCGTCTAATGGACCTGAGACTGAAGAGATGCCGCGCTTTGTTGAAGCGGTACGCGGGAAAAAAATATCGGGAAATTCTTTTTTCGGATGAAAAAATTTTTACCGTAGAAGAGAGCTACAACAAACAAAATGATAAGGTGTACGCACACAGTAGTGAAGAAGCGAGCAACCGTATTCCGCGTGTCCAACGAGGTCATTTTCCATCCTCGCTCATGGTATGGTTGGGAGTTTCTTATTGGGGCTTAACAGAGGTACATTTTTGTGAGAAAGGTGTAAAAACGAATGCAGTTGTGTATCAAAATACAGTCCTGACGAACCTTGTGGAACCTGTTTCTCATACCATGTTCAATAACAGGCACTGGGTATTCCAACAAGATTCGGCGCCAGCTCATAGAGCGAAGAGCACACAAGACTGGCTGGCGGCGCGTGAAATCGACTTCATCCGGCACGAAGACTGGCCCTCCTCCAGTCCTGATTTGAATCCGTTAGATTACAAGATATGGCAACATTTGGAGGAAAAGGCGTGCTCAAAGCCTCATCTCAATTTGGAGTCACTCAAGACATCCTTGATTAAGGTAGCCGCCGATATTGACATGGACCTCGTTCGTGCTGCGATAGACGACTGGCCGCGCAGTTTGAAGGCCTGTGTTCAAAATCACGGAGGTCATTTTGAATAAACTTTAGTGTCATAAGAATCTATGTTTTGTTAAGTTAATTTTGGTATATGAATGGTTACATAATGAATAAACTTGTTTCAATTATTTTACATTAAACATGTGACAGAATTTATGGCCTGACTAGGTATAAGTCACGATTATCTTCGCATTTAAGCACGGCTCTCACCGGTTAATAATTATGGTCGACTTATTAATTACTAGCGGCCCCACCTAGCTTCGCTTCGGAAACATTAAATTTTATTATTGACAGCTGAGTCCCGCGATGCTACCCGCGGGTGACGCCGCGAGGCGAAGCTAGTCTAAAAAAAGTAGTCTAAGTTACTCCTTATATCATCAGCCACCTATCAGTGAAAGTCCCGTCAAAACCGGTCCAGAGATAAGCCGGAACAAACAGACAGACAGACAAAAATTGTAAAAAAATGATATTTTGGTGTATGTACCGTATATATTATATTCATATGCACCTAGTAAAAAGCGGTTATTTCAATATTACAAACAGACACTCCAATTTTATTTAATTGTATATAATTATGCATACATTCTACTCTGCATACTCTGTATGCAGTAAAGTATGTATTGTGATGAGATAATAAATTTTTGTTATTATTAATATTATTCATTGTCGGTCACCGTTTATCTTTGTTTGCATATTCTGTGATTGAATTTAAAAAACAGGCTTACCGTCCACCTGGTGAAGCGGTTACCAACACAAGACCGTTAGATTATAACAATGTGAATTTCAACGCATCCCAAGATTTTATTGTATTGTAATAACTACTATCAATTTCCAGTAGGCGTTGACGCCTAATAGGAAGAATAGGCAACACGGTACTGGGCTCTGCTAATTCACAAAACATCCTACTATCAGTAATTACCAAAATTTATCAAATTTTGTTAGGTTTGTTTGTTTGGTTAATTAATTCATCCTGGATGCGTTCGTGAACACGACCCTTTTAAATTGGTTTACCTATATATAATTACACGGTAACTTTAATGTAGGACTTGACCAGGTAAATCGGCTTCGACTCACCAAATAGGTACAATTAAAAAAACAACGTGAAAATGTAAATTGTATGTTACTAATGACATCTGAAAAAGATCCGATTTTTTCCCTATCTCATCGTTTGTAGCCTAAGAGGCTATTCAAACTCACGGGCTCAACTTGAGAAGATTGTTAGACTGGCCCTAGCACGACCGGTGCTTTGCTGCATCTACTACTAAATCAGAATCGCGACCCACTGAAAAAATCCGGCGAGAAACTCAGTGAGCTATGAATATCTATGGGCTAGTTTGCATGTTGTAACTACACATCTCTTACTGTATGAAAAATATCAAAAATAACTACTCTCGCGGCTAATATTGTACTTTGATCGTAGTATATTATAGTCTATTTGCTATTCTTATATAAATAAACTACAAGCCAAACCCGCTATCTTTGCTGGACGACCGTCGATTAGACTTAGAACCGATCGCTACCAAATTCCACAGGATCAATCGCTAGACAAATCTGAAGTTTTTCTGAAATTTTCATATAAATCGGCCCAGCCGGTTCGGTGTCTAAAGAGATTACACACACATATGCAAATTGACTTTTGTATATTTATAAATTAAATTGTGAAGTTTCATCAAAATCCATCTCCAATAGTTATTTCGTAAAAGAGTACCTACCACAAANCCGATCGCTACCAAATTCCACAGGATCAATCGCTAGACAAATCTGAAGTTTTTCTGAAATTTTCATATAAATCGGCCCAGCCGGTTCGGTGTCTAAAGAGATTACACACACATATGCAAATTGACTTTTGTATATTTATAAATTAAATTGTGAAGTTTCATCAAAATCCATCTCCAATAGTTATTTCGTAAAAGAGTACCTACCACAAATCCGCCCTTCCTTAAAAACATTCGCATTTATAATATTATAGTTAGATTTAAATATATTCATTCAATTTGAATTCAGTGTAAATTGATATGCAACAAACTTCAAGAACCAATAAACCAAGCATTGTTATATAACCACAAACACATGACACACGTGTTCTATAAGACAACATTATCTAACATACCATTTAGATAGTGAATGTAACAGATGGATAGTGAACGTTTTTGTGTCGTTCATTTTAAATTTGTTCTGTTAATAAATTATTTGTAAGCAGTGGGGTGAATCAGAAATGATTGAATCATAAGTGAATCGCTCTCAATATAACTTCTCATTTATACAATAAAGAAGACGGTGGTAACATTAGCAGCATCATTTTGTAATTGAGAGTTTAAGTTAATGGATCTTGATCATTATAAATACTATCTACATTTGTTTAGGTAGGGATAACTATTCCATCGACTTTTGCTTCGAAGTATGAGTCTTATCAAAGTTACATTCAATACGTGTCTCCTAACCGATCTGCCAACCTTATTGTAATGTTCAAAATCGGAAAGAAATTAGAAAAACCTGTTCGAATCTGTATAATACCTTCAAAGCTGATATTGAGGGTAGTTACCAAATATCAAATACTTATTGCCGCATATTACGCTTCTGCCATTTTGATGCAGTTCTGCGGGAGAGATAACAATATGTCTCGTCCTAAGAGCAATTTTCTCTTATTAATAATTTAATAATTTAAATGTTATATTTGTTATGTTACAAAATGGGTGTAGGTCATAAATTTACCAATCATCACAATTAATTATGTATTCCCTGAATTCACTAGTGAGAATTAAATCAATCAAATGTCAATCGGGTTTTTGCAAATTCAACCTTGATTGTTTTCGAAACCAATGGGCAAGCTCCGAAGAATAAACTAACGTAAGTACTAATGCAATGGAACGTGATATGTATACTGATGGCGTTTTATTATTCCATTAATTATACAGTGTTCATTCTGACATAGCAGTTGAGGTGACAAAAGATGCGATCGAATTTCTGCGCTTTATCTTTTCATTTAATGTCGATAAATGCACGGTTTTCCTCATTTTAGAGGGGTTGGTGTAACTAATTTATGTGTATTATCTATGGGTTGGTGTATAGGATAGTGAATGTTGCTAGTTTGTGAAGTTTTCTTCATTACGAAAGTGTATTAAAAATAGTATCTGATTTTCAGATTTTTCACTACACTCCACATCTGTCATAATCATAGTCCATCAGGGTTACGGTAGTTCTAAATTATTTCTAAATTATTCAAGTGTTTTGGTACCTTAGAAATAGAAAACGGAAACCAGACAGCCAGATTCAGAGGTGGGAAGACGTGATAAAGACGATAGCAGGAAGACTATGGACAAGGAAAGCTCTAAATTGAGTAGAGTGGAAAGAAATGGAGGAGGTCTTTGCCAATGCTGGACAAACAGACGAAGTTGTCGATGTTATGTCTCAGCAGAGTCGTTGACTTAAGTTTGTTATTTGTAAATATCCTTAATGCGTTTGAATAAAGGCTCTTATTAAGTATTTAAGTGTATGTATAGTTTTATATGTTTCCACGAGCTTCGGCATTGAGGACTATCGCCGCAAGGAGGAGGATAGTTTTGTTCAAAGTGAACCCCACTCACATCTTCATTATACTATTTTGTTTGCGGCAAACAAAGCTCTCTTTAGATGTTCTTCAATGCCTCGAGATCTTAAGTGATGATAGGTCCGCGATCCAGTTACAAGTATCAAGAAACATTTTCAGCAGATCACCAAATGCTTCATGAGTGCTTTCGTCAGTACTAATTGTTGTTAACAATGATCATTCATCTTTCATAGAAAGCAAAAAATCAAGACATGCTAAAACCCGTAGTGTTCGAAAAATTGGTATTTGTAGTTAATAGAAAAATAAACACTAACTAAATACTTACAAGTACTATCGTGGGTTTTCGCGATTCGTTGACACAATTAACACTGTTTTCACGTTTTTGACTGTCTTCATATTATTTCCGATGTTTCGTATGCATTGCTTTAATTAAGAAATAAATCTAATAGAACTGTGGACGTATTTCTTCCGCGTTCGGACATGGAAGAAAATTTGTAACATCGATCGTCGTAGCTAGGAAACCGTAACTTGTATGTTTCTTTTCATCTGCCTCAGGTAGAACTCGTCTTGACTTTTTTCGTTATTTTTTGTTCCCATTTAGTCTACAGGTATCCGTCGTACTATCTTATTGTTACGCAGCTTACGTTTGTGATTCTCCTTTTTTTGTGGCTAAAATATACAGGCCAGTTCACGGTGAAACGGTTACCGGAGCCCGTAGACCACAGTGAATGCAGCCGGCCACCTTGAAACATAGAAGTATCGGCCGTCGAATATCGAACTTTCAAAGTGAGTTCATATACAACGCTAGGAGTGCTTGTATTGAAAATACATGAAAGAGCTATTTACAAAGATGTTAGATCGATGATAATAAAGTCTTAAATGTCGTAACACAAAAGTACATGTCTAAGGTTAACGAAGGGAATTTGTCATAAAAAATTAAATTTATTGTTTTTGCTTTAACTTTATTGTTAAAAGCTTGACCAACAGTCGTTGAACTAATATAATCTATACTAATATATAAATCTACAGGGGTTTTTACGGATGTTCCGTTATAACTACTGAACCATGTATCCGATTGACTTGAAACTTGGTATCCATGTAGAAAATACATGTACTTAATGGATAGGCTAATATTTATATGAGTGTTGACTCCCTACACCAGTTGCGGGGGCATTAATGATGAGAATCTTTGTGGGGGTGAGAAATAATAATGTTAATTTTAAATGCCCAGCGAAGCGGACGGGTACAGCTAGTACGTAATAAAAAGGGCAACTGGAGCAAGACATGTTATAGTATTCCAAACGTAGTAAGAAAACAAGAGGCAGCCGTCAATAGATGTTATTTTCCAATTAAACTTTGGAGGTCGGTGAGTGAAACTGCAATCATTTTACTATCCGGTCGTTCTCGATAACTCTAGATATTTCTAGATTGCGAATCTACTCATTCTGTTTCACGGGCCTAATCGTTTTAAAGAAATCTAAATTTTAATCTAGTAACTGGTAATGTGCTTAATTTTTATTATGCATTTTTTTTTCTAAGTAAGACGAGAATAAACGTTGAAATGACACAAAAATATACAGAAACGACTGAACAATAATATATGGGAAATTTGATTATAAAATGTAAATAAGATTGATAAGACGAATAAGGAAGAAGCTGATTTTTTTCTCGATCTACGGAATATAAATTTATCTATATAATATATTGTTCTAAATATATTAATAAACAAAGGTAAAAAGGGACATTATCTATCTCTTAGGTTTATGGCGTTCCCTTTTAGATTTCGCCAATATATAAAAGGGACATTAACGGGCTACGAAAAAAAAAACATTTTTCTTTACATTCGTATTTTATCAAAATATATTCTTTGAATGAACAGAAATGTATACTATTTACTATTAAGTGACGGAATCCACTTGCAATTTCATTATTGTATCTGGGATTTACAATTTGTTTGCCAATCAAAAAGATGTTTCGTCACCTGGCAAACAGTCCACATTTACGAGCGGCCATTGTGTGATTTCAAAAGCCCAATTTACGTCTGCGTCGTTGAATGTTCTAGCCGAATCGGTAGTTCAGTCAGTTCAATGACCTACCTGCCTTCGTGTATTACTATTGTTTGCAGATCAACCTTCTTTGACAACAAAAAGGTTTGAAATAGACTGTTTTTTTTCGTATCTTTTTTTTTTTTTTCGAACTTAAGTAAGCAATGATATACCGAATGTCCAAAAACTTTAAATTGTGCAATCGATCCGTCATGGCGTCATCACAAATTTTTAGGTTAGAAATAACTTTTTAGTTGGGTATGTTTGGTTAATGTGCAAATATTAACTTTAAAATAACTTATAAATAATAAATGTAATTTTTATATTTGAAATCGCACCGTTATGAATCTAGAGCAGAATGATTGCTTCTTTTTTAGTTCACATAAGTATGACTTCAAAGAGTTACCTACTTTCTAAGATGATTTAACTTCTGGCATGATACATCCGTATTACATACACACAAAGTATTGTTAGAGACAAGTATCTATTATAATAATAGAACTTTAATTCAGAAATTATGAACATTGGAGACGTATTAGGATTGTAATTGTTGTTAAAATGCTTGGTGTAGTTTATTATTATAAGCGTGCTTTTTTAGGACGTATTGACGAACTACTTTCATGTTAAAGGAATAAAGTCGTATGAAGAATGAATCCTGCATAACTCCCTAGTACATGGTATATTCTGTATTCCTAGTATTCTTAGTATTCCGTATGTGGTCCTAGTACATATTGTGAAGTGGACATAAATGGTTATATACCTTCATGCCTGTTTTTACCATAACGTCTCGCGTTCCCATTTAAAAGGATCGGATACCCCTCATACAATACAATGGATACATTGATTCCGTGTCTCCATGTGTGTGGCCATATTCACTGTGATACGGGTTCCTTCGATCATTTTTTACTGGTGGTGTAGGACCTCTTGTGAGTCCGCACGGGTAGGTACCATCACCCTGCCTATTGCTGCCGTGAAGCAGTAATGCGTTTCGGTTTGAAGGGTGGGGCAGCCGTTGTAACTATACTGAGACCTTGGAACTCATATATCAAGGTGGGCGGCATTTACGTTGCAGATGTCTATGGGCTCCGGTAACCACTTAACACCAGGTGGGCCGTGAGCTTGTCCACAAACCTAAGCAATAAAAAAAAACTTAGCAGCAGATGGGTGATGATATCGCCTAGCCATTTACAGTGCTGAAAATTTTTGAAATATTCAAACAACATTTAATTTCTAATGTGCTACAAATGTGTGCCGACCTAATCAAAATCGCGTTTGTATCAATTAATATACCACAATACTTAAGGAAAGTCTGCGACGACGGTTATCGGCACAATCTTTGAAATTACTGCAAGCTACTTACATTTTTAATAACATTGTTTAGGAATTCATAAGAGTTAGGAAATTTTCTTTTTTTTTTGAAGTGAAAACTTCTTTAGAATCGTTGTGATTTCAAACCGGATGCAACGGAAAAAACGACAGGTAAGAGACACAAATACAAAAATGTGTAGGATGAAGCCAGCAAAGAATGAGACAGAAATATACATACTATTTAATACAGCGCCATCTGTGAGATTTTTTAATACTAACGTGTGTACGAAAGCTCTTGTAGTGAATTTTAATTNTCTTTAGAATCGTTGTGATTTCAAACCGGATGCAACGGAAAAAACGACAGGTAAGAGACACAAATACAAAAATGTGTAGGATGAAGCCAGCAAAGAATGAGACAGAAATATACATACTATTTAATACAGCGCCATCTGTGAGATTTTTTAATACTAACGTGTGTACGAAAGCTCTTGTAGTGAATTTTAATTTAGGATTATACGTGAAATTAAAATATCAATTCACAGAGGGCGCTTACAATTATTTACTAATGACAAAATTTTACATATACTTAAGACGTTTAGGATAATAGTATTTTATTTTTGGAAGGTTTCACTTCTACCACGCGTGAATTGCACACATTTTGTTTTTTTTTTTGGACAAATAACTAGCTCATTAGGGATGTTGACGATGATTGAATACTATATTACATACGCTGATACTGTTTTAAAACCTGTGCTACTAATGATGATTACTCGTATTATAATTAATTACAGTAAATTCTAATATTTATTAGTGTACTTGCCATTTGTTAGTTAAGACCTGCGCTGAGATTAACTAATGTTTTTTTTTTTTTTTAAATACGAAATCGATAAACGAAATCACAGCCACAAAATTTAAAAACTGGTGTCACTCAAGAGTTTTTAGCAAACTGTTATGTGTAAATATCTTCAAGGTCTAAATAATAATTTAAAAAAAAAAAAACATAAACGATCACTAAAATTTCCTAATGAACAAATAAATGTAATATATATATTTTTTTATTGCCCTTGTAGGCATACGAGCATACGGCCCACCTGATGGTGAGTGGTTACCGTCGCCCACGGACTTCAGCAATGCCAGGGGCAGAGCCAAACCGCTGCCTACAAATGAGTCGACTATTATCAAAGCCGGCAATCTGACTTTTGGACAATGATTGGTAAATCAGAAAAACGAATTATTGACTTTGTATTCCATTGGCAGTCACAAAACTCTTCGGAACGACATCTTAGATAAATAACAGGTTAACTATTAACCTTTATTTAGTGCAGGTTTTGAACCGTATTCTTTGAAGGAGACGATTATATTCAAATAAATCTGTATTGACATATCAATAAATTTTTTTGTCCAAATGCACAGATTGCCACCTTTGATAATAGACGACTCAAAT
>NW_021011568.1:586247-623459 GCF_003987935.1 Bombyx mandarina
TGAGTCGACTATTATCAAAGCCGGCAATCTGACTTTTGGACAATGATTGGTAAATCAGAAAAACGAATTATTGACTTTGTATTCCATTGGCAGTCACAAAACTCTTCGGAACGACATCTTAGATAAATAACAGGTTAACTATTAACCTTTATTTAGTGCAGGTTTTGAACCGTATTCTTTGAAGGAGACGATTATATTCAAATCAATCTGTATTGACATATCAATAAATTTTTTTGTCCAAATGCACAGATTGCCACCTTTGATAATAGACGACTCAAATATACTCAAAACGTTCATGATACCTATGTCGATAAGAACCGATGTAGTTTATTATTGTATAAAGAAACATATTAAACTATGTAGTGCATTTGTAAGCTCCTCAAAAATAGTAATAAATGCAAGAGTACATTTTTTATATGCCGTGCATCACGGTGAGTTGCGCTCGACAAATATTTTGTGCGATTTACGACTTTCGCTTCATGCAAGAGTTATTATTACGTTTTACGGGAAACCACTCAGTACGCGGTGTGGTGACCAATCACTCTGTTGTTTCTATAATAATTACTTCTGTTAATTACCTCTTATCTACCTCTAATAAATCTAAAAAGTTTCCTAATGTGGGGTTGGAATGCTAGTAGATATAATATTCAAATCACGGACTGCAGCTTGATCCAAATTGTTTCATCTTACATAAGTCGTTGTAACTATACTGAGACCTTAGAACTCTTATCTCAAGGTGGGTGGCGGCATTTACGTTATAGATGTCTATGGGCCCCGGTAACCACTTAACATCAGGTGGGCCGTGAGCTCGTCTTACTATTAAAGCAAGTAAAAAAAAAAACGTAAGTAAAAAAATCTTAACATTGTGATATATTCTAAGAACTGAATAATCGAAATGAGATTTTTTTACTACGCCCTTTATCTACATCTATATATTTATATATATCAAAAATGAATTGCTGTTCGTTAGTCTCGCTAAAACTCGAGAACGGCTAGACCGATTTGGCTAATTTTGGTCTTGAATGATTTGTGGAAGCGCAGAGAAGGCTTAAAAGGTAGATAAATATGAAGATGTGTCCCCCGTCGCCGCGTCGGACGGATTCCTTTTGTTTGTTTTAAGTTTATTTTATAAAAAAGTTTAGGTCTTTTATTTATCGATTGAGGCACTACGAAGTCTGCTGGGTCAGCTAGTAATACAATGAAAAAATGAATGCTAAATTTACTTAAATCATCAAACATCGCGCAAAATAATTGAGAGAGATATCTATCTACAAGATTAAGTTTGCGAAAATGGCAACGAGAAAGTGTGTCCATGCCGGACGTACCGCAAGTGTGTTGTAAATGGGTGGCCGCAAAACAAGACAGTGAGTTGCACCTTGCAACAAATCGCCTCGACGCCGTTGTCGCAATAACAAATTCAATAAGTAAAATTTCAATCAAGAAAAGTAGAAAATAATCAATCGAATACCTTCAATTTCTCGAGGGTCGCTCTTTCGCGAGATGTAAAATATAAATCCACAAAACACAATTTACGTTACCGTACACTGTTTATATTCACTGTACAACGATCACTGAAGCTATTATTTTTCACGTCACTGAATTTGAATACATTTTAACGTAAATCGTAAATCAGTCTCGTTTGAAAGTTTTGGTTCGGAGGTGCGCGTACGACGATCGACAGTCGCGGTGGAACGTGGAGCGTGGAGTGTTGAGGCGGTGCACACCCCACTACGGATGTCGGACAGCGCTGTTCTGTCGAAACGCTTCGAGATAAGGACCACCTCCACTTGCCGCTTCCCGCTGCGAGGGCCCTAATCTTTTACGAGTCGCCGGGACAGGAGTCTATGAACTTTGTCACGCGTTTTTTTGTCGATGGAATTCTCTCACTGCTGACACATTAAGCTACCTGAGTCTATGCTTGTCACGAATTTTAACAACTAAAGAATGCGTTTTAATTGAGCGCAATGCAACACGAAAATCTTGGTCGTTTAAGATAGCTTGCTCACAATATAAAGACGACGGAGGCTTGATATATAAAACAACATCATCTGTGCTCGAAAGTGCTCGAATTCTTTTGTATCAGTAACGGATACTTTCTTTTATCTCTTGCTTCCTCGAGTGCTGTCGTGGGTGGTTTTTAAAATTCTTTTGTTTTTTTTTTTACTTTTTATCACATCGCCCGGCGTGTACTGCAGTCCCCTATGCTTTGGAATTAATAATTTGTACAAACTTGAAATGTATGCAAATTAAATTTGTGACAAAATATTTTTTTATTGTACTGTACTGTCATAGTGAGGTAATAATAGCTTTTGCGTGCATCTAGAATCAATAAACATCTAATAAATCACTAATTCAACCAAATAACTCTGTAAATAGATCTTAATCATAAACAGCTGAAGGCATACATTTTTTTTGTAATTTTTTTTTTGCTCTTATAGGCAGACGAGCATACGTCCCGCTTGATGGTGAGTGGTTACCGTCGCCCATGTACTTCAGCAATGCCAGGGACAGAGCCAAGCCGCCGCCTAACGTTAATCTAAATATCATGAAGGAAAATCATAATATTGTAAATCGTAGAAGCAAACAAGATATACCTATATGAATTAAGGTTCTTTGTATTTCGGCCGCTTTAAGACAGCATATTATGGACCAATATTCGGGTCATTTCGACCTCTTGTTGGAGACAGTACCTCTATTAAGTATATTTTGGTTTACTTGTGTTTGTCTCGTACGTGTAGTCCCAGCACCCATTAAAAAAGTCATCGAGCTCACAGCCCACCTGGTGTCAAGTGGTTACTGGAGTCCATAGACATCTACAACGTAAATGCGCCACCCACCTTGAGATATAAGTTCTAAGGTCTCAAGTATAGTTACAACGGCTGCCCCACCCTTCAAACCGAAACGCATTACTGCTTCACGGCAGAAATAAGCAGGGCGGTGGTACCTACCCGCGCGGACTCACAAGAGGTCCTACCACCAGTACCTGTTGATACAAGGCGAACTCAATATTCATTGATAGGCGGATTACAAACGTAACAGTTATGCAAAAACAAGGCATTCAAAGTAGGTTGCGGTTAACTAATAACAGCTTTAGCGAATTAATGTTCAACATTAACAAAATTTGTTTCTAAAAATTATTAAAAAAAAACAACAAGTATTTAAAGTAAATTGAAACGGTAATAAAACAATATTAGTTTTAATTAATCTAGACGGTGCAAGAATATCAGAATTCCAAACCTTTTTCAATAAGCAGTGGGTTCCTCCGTGTCCCTGGTATTAATTATGTCTATAAAACTATTCATTGTTTCCCCTTTTTTTTTATTGCTTAGTTGGGTGGACGAGCTCACAGCCCACCTGGTGTTAAATGGTTACTGGAGCCCATAGACATCCACAACGTAAATGCGCCACCCACCCCGAGATATAAGTTCTAAGGTCTCAGTATAGTTACAACGGCTGTCCCACCCTTCAAACCGAAACGCATTACTGCTTCACGGCAGAAATAGGCAGGGCGGTGGTACCCACCCGGACGGACTCACAAGAGGTCCTACCACCAGTAATTACGCAAATTATAATTTTGCGGGTTTCATTTTTATTACACGCGGTTATTCCTTCACCGTGGAAGTCAATCGTGAACATTTGTTGAGTACGTATTTCATTAGAAAAATTGGTACCCGCCTGAGATTCGAACACCGGTGCATCGCTCAACACGAATGCATCGGACGTCTTATCCGTTAGGCCACGACGACTTCAATGCGTTACCAGCTAAATCACGTCGGCCACGAAACGCGCTATAATTTCATAGTCTCGCAGTAAGCCCGAAGTCGCTAAACAACACTTCCCGCTATCATGTATCAGTCAAACAAACGCTTAAACTAACGGTTATTGCGAATTCTAATAAAACTTGACCTTACCACTTGCGAAAATTGCCTGGAGACTAGGATCTGTCTCATTTCAGGTATGTCTTAATGTAGGGGCTACGTAATGACTGGATTACGTTTATTTGGCGAGCAGGGTCGCCGCGCCCACATCCGAAACAATGAATAAGTCTGGGTGCCTAATGACATGACAGTAGGGATGTGTTCAGACACGATTCTCGCATTATTAAATATTAAAACCATTAAAACCAATACACTACATTTATATTCTTGTATGTATTTATATTCTTGTTTATTCTTTCTTGTGTGTTATCCACAGAAATATATCAGAAAAAACGAACAGTTAAAAATGGGTTATGGGGCGAGATTAATTGATATATTGAAGATTATTATTAAGTTTCAAGTAGTTGCTTTTCTATATGTTTCAAATTAAATATTTTCTATTTGCGTGAAAAAAAAAGAAAACCAATCGCTACCTGAATTTTAAATTAAAATTTTAATTTTAAGGATTTTGAGGCCATATATGTCACATTAAATCAATCGTTAACGATATATATTTTTTTTCGATGCATTAAGCTTGCTTGTCAACATTGTGACGAAGACGAAACACGGCGCGGCGCGGCGGGTAGATGTGAATTAAAAATACAATTTTTTTCTCAAATTACTATTAGATTTATTATAAATCGTATCTACATGACTGCATAACAAAACTATTGAATCACCATACTAATGTTACGGTGGTTTATTCAAAGCGTCTTTACACTATACTAGCGACCCGCCCTCGCTTCGCTTCGGAAACATTAAAACACACATGAAACCAAAAAAAAAAATAAAAAAAAATAAAAAAAAGTAGCCTATGTTCATCAGGGACAATGTCGGCTTCTAATAGAAAAAGAATTTTTCAAATCGGTCCAGTAGTTTCGGAGCCTATTCGAAACAAACAAACAAACAAATCTTTCCTCTTTATAATATTAGTATAGATATAGATATAGATAAATAAAACTAAACTTACACTAAACTGCGAATCAAGATATTTGCTAGATAAATACAAGTAATTTACACATTTTTTACTTATGAATATGAATAAGTTTGAAAACAATAACTCATATCATTAGTTCTAAGCTTTCTAAAGGTTAATAACCTATAAAATGATATACACAACCTTCATCTGGTTTTGCCACTAACTTTACTCAATAATTACTAATAGCTACTAATATAATCAGACGACACTAATATATTATAGACAGTAGTTAAATTGTTAATATGTAGACACAATATATTAAAGACAGTAGTTTAAGTCGGTATATGAGAAATGGTGGCAAGTTGAAGGCAAGTTAATTTTTACATGACGATACAACTATTATGACGAATGTTTTCAACACGCTTTTAGTGGCTTCACCTGAATCTATATGTCTATGTAACGGAATCTTTTACACATTAGCTTGAAAACGTGCATACTTGTCAAAGAACCATGATAATACAATAATTTTGTTCGTTTGGTCCAATATCCTGATCTGCATTACCGCAACGCATCGTTATTGTAGTAACTACTATTGAAACGATCACATTGAAATTCGTGATTTCTTCGCGACAGAAATAGGAAGTGGCGGTTACGTGTTCTGTTTCTGAAAAGTGGAGCAGCTGTTATTCGATCACATTGAGACGCCGACCTCACGTCATTGGTAGGTATCCTTTCAACACCATTCGGGACGTGAAGTCATTCGCGTTTCTAGGAAATAAAAAATGCTACCTGGCTTTGATTAATTGTGTCGCATGAATGTGTGTCAGGAATCACCGCTGTTGCCTTATATATTTTTAATATCGAACGTATTCACTATACTACGCAACAGCCATTCAGTGAAACATTTTTAAATAAAAATCCTTATTATAAAACCACCTTTAGCCATCGGTTTGTATGTACTTCTATTATGCCATTATCTTAATT
Organism: Bombyx mandarina; assembly: GCF_003987935.1. The sequence continues at coordinate 592,068 of NW_021011568.1, forward strand.
CCTTGTAGAGTTGGCGTGACCATAAACTTGCGCTTGTCCCGTCCACAGAGATAAGAAAGCTTAGAACTCTCAAACAATACCATAAATACTTATCAGTGTTGTGCAGCAAACTAGAAAGATTAGATTAGATGAAAAAGTGGTTCCTCTATGCAGCATTATTTAAGTCTTTACGCAAAATGAATGCATTTATTTAAGGGCGTTTACATAAAATTGGGGGCACTGGTCTTAATCTTCACGGATACAATAACGACTAATTTAAAATTCTTCGCATAGAAATAATATAATAGAATTTCATTTAAAATAAATCCACTATATAATTCCGTAATTTCAACTATCCAAATATTGGTTAAGTAAACAAATGTTACGTATTTCTATATCACCGAAAAGTGACTATACTTGTTTTAGTTTGTACGAAGGTTATATTTGACTTTTTGCCGGCTTATTATTCCATTTTTTGAGTTGACAAATAATCGTATGCACATATCCAGACTACAGATTGTATTTAAATGTTCAGAGTGTATTTGTACAGTCAAATCTATGTAGTTCGTTATTCTGTGGTTTCAAAGAATCCTGGTAGCATCATCGACGTCTCGATTATTTAGTTATCCCGCTTATAGGCAACTTCCGGGTTTGGTCTACCAACGCTCTTTGTCCACACGTCGTACTTTATTCACGTACGACGAGAGCTATGTGTGTATTTGTTTTATTTATCACGTCAAATTATTAACATAAATTCATGCTCACAATATCTCCTTTTCCGATATCTAGTAGAGGGCGGTGTGGCGTTTAAGAACGCACCTTTTTATGATGCGTAAGCCGGAACGCACGAGAGGTGGAAAAAAATATATAGTCTGTGACACGGGACCTTTTTACCGCCGAAAATTTAAAACGAAACATTATTTATAATGTGTTTAATAACTAATATAATATAATAACCTAGAATTGTTTATGCCGCTACATCAATAAAATTTATATTGTTTCAACTGTGGTGTTAATTAAATAAAACACGACTTTACGACGAAATAAAGATGGGACTCTTTAAGAACTCGATCAGCGGTATCCTCCCATTATCTATATATATATGTGAAGCAAAAAGTTTGTACCCCTTTTTACGAAAAATTTGCGGACGGAAGAGTATGAAATTTCCCACACTTATAGAGAATATGCAGGAGTGCAGAATGTTAATATTTTTTTTAATTATGCATAAAAATACGTTAAATTAATAAAAAAAAAATATAACACACACTACCATGTTGACACAACACATATATATTGTGTTTATTGTCAAACTTTTGTTATTGTTTAAAGTCTGCGGTCAAATTGAGAATAGATTTTTATTTTTTCTCGAAGGCGAAATCTGTGATTAGAACGATAGAACCATAATAATGTTCAAACTTATAATTTCAATTAATTATAGTCGAATATCGACTACTAAGGGATCACTAGTTCTACTAAGTATTGTGTCTTAGAAATCTTGGTCAAAAGAAAAGATCACAAATTTTGTCAAGTATTTACCAAAGCCAAACAATAATTGAAAACGGTACGAGGCTTCTGCACATTGTTACCGCCAATAGTTTCATATCCCTCCGACTAAGTATTTCTTCTTTGAAGGCGTCGCGCGAATAAAAAAAATGTGAGAACTATCTCGCTTAAGTATAAAAACCACCCAAATAGCGTCCCTGGACTCTCGTCAGGTTTGAGCCTCGTGAGCTCACCTACTTGTTAAGTTTAGCTGAAATAGCCTCTCAAGGCTCTCCTCAGCTTAGGTAGGAAAAAAGAAATTCCTGGACTTATGGATCAGCATCTGATATATGTACACACAAGTGTCTATAGTCGATTTTTCCTTATATATATATATTCACGTACGATTTTCATGCTAACGAGAATTAATAATGTATAGAGAATTAATTTTTTTATTCGTATGCAAAGATTGAAATTCGCAACAAATTATAGATGGTTGCCTGCATGCCCAGACATTACAAGATAGCCTATTACTGCATTCCTGAGTGAGGTTCTGTTTAATGGATTGATTACTACACAAGTTTATAGTTAAGCAGTTAGTAGTACCTGCTCCGGTTCTAAGCAGCGACGCGCCGGCCATTAGTCCGTCTTGACCCAAAAACCTTTTAAGGTGATAAAAATAGGTTTTTTTGTTTTCCACAATTTGGTTAGTCATACAATGCATCTTCACTGACTCTAGGCCAGTGGCTCTCAACCTCTTTTACTCAGCGACACACTAACATACTACATATTTACAAATCGCGACATCCAATTTTTTTAGTGAAACTAAATGTATTAGTACTTTTATTAAATTACCCGTGATTATTAAGTTTGTCATCCGAGTCTTGAGATGTCTTTTATTTATTTATTTTTTATTTCTTAGATGCTTAGACGGCTGCCTCACCCTTCAAACCGAAATACATTACTGTTTCACGGCAGAAATAGGCGGAGTGGTAGTACCAACCCGTGCGGACTCATAAGAGGTCCTACAACCAGCAATCGCAGAGTCCTTGAATACTTCGGTCACATTGCACGGAAGGATGGTAGCAATCTCGAGAGGCTCATCGTGACCGGTAAGGTGGATGGAAAAGGGCCTCGAGGGCCAGCCCAATACGTTGGTCCGACCAGATTTGCACTCCTCTTGATTCCACATTTCACAACGCCCTCCACACCGCCAGAGACAAGAATAGATTGAGAAAGATCGTGCATTTGAAGGTGATACAAAAGGGTGGTCACAATCCTCAGCAGTGATGAATACGACGCAAGGAGGATTAAACGTATAGTTTTTTAATGGTCTACATACGTACCTAACTTGGATAAAAATATCGTATTTGTAAACATCGCAACATACTTGACAGGGACTTGCTTGCAGGGGCACAGCAATGTGTCGCGACAACCACCAGGTTGAGAGCAGCTGGTCTAGACTATGTCGTGTATCACAATGCTGGCGCGTAAAAACACGCTTAACTATACCTATACACATATAGTTTTGATGCACACTGAACATTTGTCGTCCTTTAACATAACTTTGGAATTCGTATTTTTAAAACCATAAACATCTTTATAATATCATGTTTTTTTGATCATGTTCTCTTAGTTTTATATTTTGATTAGATTTTATTGGTTTTTATAATTACGAGTAGGTGTGGCTTAAATAAAATGTTCGCCTGTTAGTGTAAAATTACACATAGTTTAATACTGTTTCAATTTAGTGAAAGTACGAGGAAAATCCTGGGTAAAACTTGTTCGTTTTGCAAAGACCATATCCTTTCGCGAAGATTACTTGTTTCTTAAACCGGTATTTCGTTTCATTTACGTACGATTTCATTCAACTGACAATGAAATAAAACTACTATATTTATAATATTGAGTAAATGTTGTAATAGGTAAGAACGGTTAGCTGGTAGATGCCAATAATTGAGTTAAGCTCGCCATTTTATAAGTTTTCGGAATTATTGTATTGTATTAACTGTGTGTACAATAAAGAATAAAGGGCTTGGTACGTAATTTTTTTAGTAAATGATGGCTTCATGCTAACCTGATCGTCAGTGCCAAAAAGTTTATAGGTACTTTATTAAATTTTAAATCTTAAGGACTTGCAGCGTTTATCTTTTCGGTACATAATTCATATTATTTTTTTATTACGATAATGACTGGTTCGTGTTGCAGTAGCCAGTGTCTTGACTGCTGAGCCGAAGTTCATGGCTTCGATACCCACATCAGGTAAGGATACGTGTAACAAGAAGATGTGTTTCCTCTGTGTCTTCACGTTTAATATTCATGTAAGTATATATTAGAGGACGTATATTAGTCACTAGCTCACATAATACAGGGAATTTCAATCTGAGACCAAAGGAGCGTGTTCGATTACTATTATTATAATTATAAACTATTTAAAACAAGAACAGCTGTTTAGACACGATTTGTCCAGTTATTTTTTTATATTTTTTATTCATAATTAATGGCATATGTACTAGATGCTCATAAAGATCTGTGCTTGATTCGCATGACTTTGTACATCCTCGAAGTGACAATGTTGCCGTTTCCCAGGACAATTTTCCCGTCACTTTAAAAATGATAAGCGGAATGTCCAGTCTATAATCTCTTTTTTTTCGTTTTTCTTGGCAGGTGGCCGAACCTTCTACGAAATTCTGCGTCTACAGAGTGGGCGGCCTGTCTGAGACTGGATCATCGGCAGATCTTGGGAGCGGACCGCGGACATAAGGTCGGTATTTAGGGCCTTACTCACTAAACGATTCAATCTCTGTAACCTGATGATCTTTTTTTGGGCCATCCAATAGTTTCCCGGCAGGGGGTTGCACCGGATATGTGGAACTCAGTGGCCGAAGATGTTAAAGGCCCATCCACTAAGCGACTCCCTGCACTCTTGCCCGCTGCTGTCATACTACGCACGGGGCCTAGCCCCTTCAGAACGCCCCTAATCTTCAGCGGGGGTGACCTGGGTGTCTCGTCTTGTTTCTCGTAAAAAAAAATTGTAACATTCTGTAGTCGTATATTGTTTTCTAGTCTAAATTGTCATTCATGCGTAAACTTCGCTGCGTCATTATTCAATTTTTTTAACTTTTCTTGGCTTAAATTAAATTAGCATGTAGAAGGTCTGACTACAATAGAAGCTATGTATACTGTTACAATAAAAAAACAATAATATTTGAATTTCGAACTTGTCATTCTCGTATGAATATTAGTTATATTTTCTCATTTTGGCGCCATTATTAGTCGAATTTTCTTGTGATATCAGCGTGAAGTGAAGAATAATAAGGAAAACTGAATTGCCGCGATGGTTAAATGTTCGTGTACCGGGCCATTTTTTTAATGAAACGCCATCTTTTTCTTAGAAAAAAAAAACTGGACGGCCAAGTCGCTTTAACATTAAATATGTTCATTTTAAATGACATGTAATTTGAAATTAATCATTGGGAATTTCAATTCCCGCGCAATCTTAATTCGCGTAGACAATAATAAAATTTACAATCGTCCAACCACAATTATTTAACCGAAGAATGAAAAATAAATATATAACCTTCGGTATAACTCGCGGCGTAGTAAATGCCCAATTTGATCACTAAAGAGAGAGCGGACATTATCAATTTGTAAGGGTCCCCCTAGTGTGCAATACCAACACGTGGTGCTATAACTGTGTCTCAATATAACTGTGTCTGTCGTACGAGAATCTTCGGTGCTTCCGCTGTCTGTTCGAAGACTGTTTGTAAGTAACAGAGGTACAATATTACAAGTTTTTTTTTTCTATTCCTTAATTATACATAGGCTTATGTTTTTATTATTTTTAACTGGTGTTTGGTAGTTCGAGCCGATAGAAATTTTGAGACATGAACTTGAAATGTCATTTGTATTATATAACGGCCATTTCACCCTTTAAATCAGAACGTGTTTCCTGAATGCATGAGACAGTGATATCTACCGGTACGGACTCGCAATACGCCCTACCGCCACCAGTAAACCTACAAAATATTTTGCATCTTACGTTGGCCAAATGGAACGTACCATCTCAACTCAGATGAACTAATACAGTAGGGCCATACAAAAAATAAGGTAACGCACGAATCTGCCGTTACGCATGTGTGTTACGGATGCGGATGGTCAAATCCTTCCTATTTCTACCGCAAATCAGTAATGTATAATACCTTGAATTGTGCGGCAGCTGTGGTACTACCGAACTGACATTAAAAATGAATGTCCTTAAGACCAGGTGGGCAGTGTGCTCGTTCACCCGTCTAAGCAATAAAAAGATAAAAAGATACCGTAATACTCGAAAGATAAACTGTCGTTCGGTGAACGTAGGTTCTGTGAGAATTTCTTGGAGATGCTTAAGATGTGTGGTATATTTTTTATTTATTTATTTATTGCATAGTTGGATGAACGACCTCACAGCCCACCTGGTGTTAAGTGGTTACTGGAGCCCATAGATATCTACGACGTAAATGCGCCACACACCTTGAGATATAAGTTCTAAAGTCTCAAGTATAGTTACAACGGCTGCCCCGCCCCACCCTTCAAACCGAAACGCCTTACTGATTCACGGCAGGAATAGGCAGGGCGGTGGTACCTACCCGCGCGGACTCACTAGAAGTCCTACCACCAGTAAATACACAAACTAAAATTTGCGGGTTTGATTTTTATTATACGATGTTATTCCTTCACCGTGGAAGTCAATCGTGAACATTTGCTGAGTACGTATTTCATTAGAAAAATTGGTATGCGCCGGGGATTCGAACACCCCATTCATCGCTCAACACCAATGCACCGGACGTCTTATCCTTTAGGCTACGACGACTTCAGACCATTTATCATACACTATTTATGTATTATCTGTCACGCCCTTAATATACGGCAAGGAAGGCTCATTAAAACTAAAAATCGTGGTAACCTTAAAAGCTTAATACCACCTCCTTCTTTTTATTCGAAGTCTGTTTAAATATGTCAACTGTTGCTTCAATATCCAGTTACCAACCAAATATTTGTAAAAGAAATTAGTAACGCTGAACTGTTCATCGTTCGTCACCTCTCTTACAACTAGGTCTTCTGAACTGGGGCACGTGCTTATATTCGTTTTGTCAAAATGAAACTAGAGGTACATAAGGTATGGTAGAAATTGAAATGCATTCAGATACTTCATGTAATTTTTGAGTACTGTTGAGGTAGGGCAAAGCAATAAAAAAAAAAAAAAAAAAAAAAAAAAAGGGCGTGCTATGATTCCGATTTGAAAGAAAGTTCTTACTGTAAATATTGTGAATATTGGAAATCAATTTTTTTTTTATTGCTTAGATGGATGGACGAGCTCATAGCCCACCTGGTGCTAAGTGGTTACTGGAGCCCATAGACATCTACAACGTAAATGCGCCATCCACCTCGAGATATAAGTTCTAAGGTCTCAGTATAGTTACAACGGCTGCCCCACCCTTCGAACCGAAACGCATTACTGCTTCACGGCGGAAATAGGCGGGGTGGTGGTACCTATTCGTGCGGACTCCCAAGAGGTCCAACCACCAGTGAGGATTTTAAACCACCAATTTTAAATTTTTTAATTTAAAATTTTCTTATAATAAAACGTATACCACTACACTAGTATAATTAATGCACAGAGAACGCTGCCGCCCATTCTCTGTAGGATGACTTAGTCGCCTTTTATGACACCCACGCGATGAGATAGTGTGGTGGTGTTACGATAAAACTGCATATCTTAAAGCATTCTTAAATGACATCATCATAAAAAAAATGGTGGAGAGAAGCGGCCGCCGAAGAAGCTGATTAAGACAGAAGAGGGAAGAAGGAAGAAGATGACATCATGCTATACCCAGCTTATTAATCCGCACATATAGGATTCTTATCAGCCATGTCATCACCCCTGCCTCGATAGGCAAGGAGCCCAAGCCCGGGCCGAGCCCGTTCCGCGCTCCTGTAAGGTGAGGCGACGATCCCACAGAATGACATCATCAACTTTACAAAGTTTCATGTCGATCGACCTAACCAATTTTTTGTTTCCCTAACTATGCTGATAGCTCAGAGAGGCTATTTTAGCTTCACCTTGACATGTAGGTGAGCTCACAGGGCTCAAACCGGATTGTTGCTTACACTCGCCCTAGCAAGAGCAGTGTTTCGCAGAATCTACCACCGGATCGCAAACGCGACCCACTGAGAAGGTCCAGCGAGAAACTCATTGGGCAACAAGCAAAAAGCGTGAACGCATTAAACAAACATACACACAAACAAACGACCAATATGTTAATAAATTAGAAGAAGCTTGGTATGAAAAAAATGACGTCATCGCTACACTAAAACTAATAAAGAAGCTGTAAATATTATCAGTGATTTCATTGTGATCGTAATGACGCATTCTGTATTCTAGACCTCGTTAATGTAATGAGCAAGTGCATTTACATTGGTTTGAGAACCAGCGAAATTTGTACTAATGCAATTATATTACGGGTTCTGTGACTAAAAAATTTTGTAGATTAGTTTTTGATGACATTTGTTCGATTTGATTCTAGGAAAATATTCGATGTAAATTGTATCAGAAGTCGTAAAGTAATCAGTGTTCGTCAGCACTATTAAATATCTAGAATGATACGCTATTGCATGTTGCTTTTGACTGATGCACTATACCTATTCTACCAGTCATTTGGATCATAGGCCTGGGATTATTTCTTTGCTCAAAAATTTTAATGGTTAAATGGATCTGTTCGCAAAAATGTAAATTATTTTGACAAATAAGGTAACGATTACAAATAAACAAAACGCGTTTCTGTACACGTGTTTGGGTAAATGATTTATTGTGTTATATCACTGGACTTTTGGGGTAGTTTTCGTTATACATACGAAATACACTTTCCTTATCAAAAAGTAGTAGTAGTGTAGTTTTTTTGCTGAACCCTAAAAGTATTAAGTTTAAGAATTTACTAATTACATAGGTTGTTTATGTCCGTTCTTTTTTAAGTAATGATCACAGATTAGTCACTAGTTTTTACCTTATCGGCAACAGTAGGTCATGACATGAAGCCCAAAGCAATTGTAGCACAGTAGGTTTTCTAATTTTATAAAATTAATTAGCGACCCGCCATCGCTTCGGCGCTTCGGCGGCATAATTTATTATTGATTTCTCCACTATTTAATGGATGTTATTATACCCATAAACTTTCCTCTTCAATCCCTCTATGTATTGAAAAAACCGCATCAAAATCCGTTGCGTAGTTTTAAACATTTAAGCATACATAGGGACAGACAGATATAAGGACAGAGAAAGTGACTTTGTTTTAAACTATGTAGTGATTCCCATTAATTTTATAAAAGACATTGGCACGAATTAGAATTAAATTCTTTATAAAAATGCTCAATGTAATAAATAAAGCATCAAGTATATTAGACATACGACGGTAATATGTTCTATTTTAAATTCAACTCGGATTTGAATATCTGTAACCACAGATTTTACCAAGCAATTGTAATAAAATGCTATTCCCGTAATAATCATCAACTATCATCACTACTGATGTTACGTCCTTGCAACGTATTACTCAAGTAAGCCAGTTTCCCAACATCATAAGCGGACTATACATAACAGCAAATCACTTTCATGGTTTCTGTTGCAATAAACAACACAACAACACGATTTTATTGAATAAAAAATCATAAATTTTGGGTCACTGTTAATTTTGTATGCCACTTGTATTATCACTGCTAGTGAAGTGTTTAATATAATTTTTGGTTTAATCTATCAATAATTTTTTTTACTTAACTTTATTCTTCCTTTTATTTTTTTTATTTATTTTTTATTGCCTTTGTAGGCAGACGAGCTTACGGCCCACCTGATGGTAAGTGGTTACCGTCGCCCATGGACTTCAGCAATGCCAGGAGCAGAGCCAAGCCGCTGCCTACTGCTTAATACTCTCCACAAGCCTCGTTTGAAGAAGGACATGTCATAGCGCTCGGGAAACACCTTCTGAGGAGTTAAATCCGGCCTTAGTGGATACTTCAACTGCCCAAATAACATTTTTTTTTTTTTTGCTAAAACTGCTAAGCTGCTAAGACTGCTTTGATGTCAGTCAATTTGACCAGTCAGTCAATCCGGATAAAGAAGCTATGTATAAAAATGTTACTCATATTTTTGAGCTGTTAATCCGGAAAAGTTGGTCATATTTGAATAAGACTGCCTTTTAGGGTAAATACTTGCTCCCAAAGCTTCTACGCTATGTTACGCTTCTCCCAAATCATCAGCCCATCGGTTAAGTGGTCTTCCAATTGTTAGGCGAGCATTTCCATATGGTTCTCGTGATCTAATAGTATGTATCCATATCCATCGGTGTCTATGAATCTTAATCCTTGTATCAGCGTAGAGGCGTGTCTCAATCTACTCACAACTCATTGATAGACAACGGAAATCATAGCTTATAGACACTAATGCGGATGCTGCGTCTTTAGTGATTGAAGAATGTTGTATCGTTCAAATCTGAATGGATTATTACTTTGCGACGGTATTGGGAGGGATTTTTTAAAATTCCGTTCTGGCTTTAGGTACACAGTCGAAATCACTTCCCACTTGGTGTTAAATGGTTACCGGACTCCATGATATCACAACGCCAATGCCGCCACCCACCTTGAGAGATGACGTCAAAAACTAATTGTATTTTATTATTATCGCGCACTTCATGTTGCAAACAGTAGCGTGTTAATAACTCACCACCTATGCGAGTCTCATGCTCTACCACCAGTAAATACGAACGTTATAAAATATACCTACCGCAAATTTCTTTTATTTCTCAGTTGTTAGTATTAGAGTTGATAGATATAGAAACTCCTTATCAAAAAGAAAAGAAAACATATACACAGACAGCAGTGACAATATGTGTCATAAAAAAAAAGTGAAAAAAAGTCTGTCGGTTCGTGAAGTAAAACAAAATAAGAAAACTGTGATTTCGATATAAAATTCTAAAACATCCACGTAACTAATTTTAATTTATAAAAGTGTATTAGTATATTATTTCGTAACTGCCTGCACTTTGCGACTTAAAGATTGCTTTCTGCTACCAAGAACTTTAAATTATATCAGTTAGATTCTAAACCAATATTTGTCAAATAATTTTAATGTATTGTTAAAATTTAAATTATAGTATTACAATTCTTATGATGAAATTATGAGAGTTCATTGAATTACATACACGAACCTCAAACAAATAATGTTTAATAGTTTCTAAATAATGTATTATACTTCGTATGAAACGAGTATGTGATCTTTATTTAAATGTCCGTTTTATGCTTCTAAATATTAGACGATATAAAGTCATGTAAGCGTAATGTGTTAAAATAAAAGAGATCATAAACTCACAATGGTCATTAAATGCTAATGTATATGACGTGTAACAACATCGGTACATACTGATGAATCCCATATAAGTATTTGGAATGCGAACAGTGCGGACTCACAAGACGTCCTACAACCAGTAAAAATGTACGCTAAAATACTGATTTTAGTGAAACTGTCCACTGCATTAATAAATAGCTGACATTAATTAAATAAAGATTTATTATAAGTATCACTTCGAGTTTCATTCAAGGACGGGGTAATCTGGGTCAGAACTCAGCTTAAAAAATTCCTACAACATTGATGATGTAGGAGAAATAAGGAAATCAGGGCAGATCTAATAAATTTCAAGATCTAATTGCTTTTCTATTGTAGAGTACTCACTTATCTTTTTAAAATTTCGCATGTTTTTGTCCATTTCTACTTTTGTGTTCCTAGATGAGATAAGGTTGATCAATAAGAGAAGAATACTCATATGTGTTTTTACTATTATAAAGTGTTGCGAAAATAACTCACAGTGAAAGAAAACGACGCACCAGAAGAAACAATACCTAATAATGATGTTTGAATGGCTTTCAGTAGTTTGAATGTATTCCTGGTATTGTTTACTGGTGTTAGGACCTTTTGAGAGTCCGCGCGGGTAGGTGCCACCACCCTGCTTATTTCTGCCGTGAAGCAGTAATGCGTTTCGGTTTGAAGGGTGGGGCAGCCGTTGTAACTATACCTGAGACCTTAGAACTTATGTCTCAAGGTCTATGGCAGTGATTTTCATCCTTTTTTTTGTTGCGGCACATATTTAACGATTTCAAAATTTGGCGGCACACAAAAAAAAAAAGAAAAATTATTTACATACTACAACACACTGCATAAATAGTTTATCAAAAAATTTTAATATACGAAATAAACTAAAATATACTATAATTTTTTTTTGTGGATTTAAATATATATTCATGTTTAAAATATTTTTCTTTTCAAATGATATAATTTAATAATACATATTAACATTATTATATATTCGCAAAATTTGGCGGCACACTTTTGAAATTTGGCGGCACACAAAAGTGCCGCGGAACAGTGGTTGAGAATCACTGGTCTATGGGCTCCAGTAACCACTTAACACCAGGTGGGCTGTGAGCTCGTCCACCCATATAAGCAATAAAAAAATCAACTATTCTCGAATTATCGTGCGAGCTGACATCAAATACCATATAATACTTTGTGATCGATGGCAACGCCATTCCGCTTAAAGAATTTATTAAAACAGGAAATCATACTTAACTTCCTTAGGCGTCAGATGAGGTTTCCTTGACAATCCCCATTAATGACGTCATAACAGCAAACCTGCAATTTATCCTTTGATTTAATTGATCGTAATAAGATGGGCGTGCTCACAGCAAATTCGAAACCGACAATATGACTGTAGCCAATCTCGATTATATAAAGGAAGTCTGTATTTAGAGTAATTTAAAAACGTCTAATTTAGGCAGCTAAAGCGGCTAATTTCCGAACGCAATAGCGAATGAGAACAGTAATCGTATTGAATAAACTGCAATACCTGCCATTAATGTTCATAGAAATATAGTAGTAGAATAGGGAGTTTTCAAATAGGTTTCCAAAAACATTCTAGGAACAGATTCATAATTACGTTTTAGAATAATGACTTACAAAAGAAGGTAAGCCTTCAAATCTATATATTAATACGTGAAGCAAAAACTTTGTATCCCTTTTTACGAAAATTGCGCGGACGGAGGAGTATGAAATTTTCCACACTTATAGAGAATACAGAGAAGAAGTGCACAATGCTAATATTTTTTTTAAATAATGCATAAAAGACACATTAAATCAATAAAGAAAATATTACACACACTAAATGCCATGTATTTGACGCACACACGCATGCATCCTATTTATTGTCAAACTTTTGTTTTTGACGTCTGTTGTCAAATTGAGATTAAATATTGTTTGTCTTTGTTCATATTTTTTATAGTGTAGTCTTGGCGAAATTTGTGATTATAGAAGTATAAAATACAACCATAATATTTTTTTTTTTTTTTTTATTGCCCTTGTAGGCAGACGAGCATACGGCCCACCAGATGGTGAGTGGTTACCGTCGCCCATGGACTTCAGCAATGCCAGGGGCAGAGCCAAGCCGCTGCCTACCTGTAATAGTGTACAAACTTACAATTCCAATTAATTATAGTCGAATTTCGACTACTGCGGGATCGCTAGTAATATATTATAACGTTAACATTCACGAATCTATATGACAAGTCCGGGTATTGTATAAGGCAACAGTATAAGAGTATAGTAGAATTGTAAATGGTGTGGCGAGTGACATTTAGAAAGGTGAAAACAATTGCTATCACCCAAGCGTTTCGCAATCGGAATCACTCTTATTAAGCACAATGAAAAACGTCTGGAACCTGAGACGAAGGACCGGTGTAAGATGTTCAACAAACAGCCCGTGCTTGCTTAGTGAATTATCCTCTCTGATGTCATTTCGTATTCAGAATCTGTCCCTATCTTATTNTGGTGTGGCGAGTGACATTTAGAAAGGTGAAAACAATTGCTATCACCCAAGCGTTTCGCAATCGGAATCACTCTTATTAAGCACAATGAAAAACGTCTGGAACCTGAGACGAAGGACCGGTGTAAGATGTTCAACAAACAGCCCGTGCTTGCTTAGTGAATTATCCTCTCTGATGTCATTTCGTATTCAGAATCTGTCCTATCTTATTTTGTCTTAAAAACTTCATACCTACTTGTATGTTTAACTTTCATATTAGTCGAGCCTGGCAGAAATTAATAAAAGAATTGGAAGATTGTTAAAAATCAAACGAAATAGAACATTCTTTCCGGGATTTTGCACCCTTTGTCACCATTTCGCGTTAGAAATAATTGATTCATTCAAATTCACTTCGTTTATATTATTTTAATTAAGATTCTTTTAATTCTGAGATTGTTTTTCTTTTATTTACGTGATTCGTAAGGTAATGTCTTATTAATGAAACGTTAATGTAACAATTTATATTCCCTTCAGTATGAATTTCGTTTGTATTCTATGCATAAAAGTTTTAATTGAATATACTACATTGATTTAACTAATATATTTCGTCGAACAAAAATGATATATAGTCAATGTATCTAAATAATGTACGCTTATTTAATTATTTATAGGAATAGATGACGACACAAAATCACGATCCATTGGTACAAACCGATTTAATGTTATTAATAATAGTACCTAATAATTTTAAATTATTGGATTGTCATTATGAAATCCATGGCTGACGGGGCAGGGGAGGTTGAACTCTTTATTTTAGTAGAATCGATAAAGCTATCCTTCCAACCCATAATCGATTTGCAGCTAAAATCGACGGTGGTAGCAAGCAAGGGAATAAGTAGGAGAGTTTGGTCCATCGCGATTTACTCCTGGCCTTTTCCGAGTTCTATCTCGGATTGGATACTTGGGTACAAATGCAACACGTTAGGTCAGGTTCGACTTTCAAATTCCACCCACAGCCTGAGCATGAATGATGACCGACTCAATGTTCACAGTTACGCACACTTTAGAAACAGCATTCAATGTTAAAGCGTCGTGGGAAACGATTATTTATATGTTATTACTACGATAAGACCTTGATTCTTATACGCAACGAACAAAAGTAAAAGTTTGATTTCGATAACATAACGGCTTCCGTTTTAATGGGCGTCAATGTCAGTTCAGTTATACATAAAACAGGGCAAGTGCGTGTCGGACTATGCACAGCGAACAGTTCCGTAGTCTGAATGTCAAAGTGAATCTATGTCGTATTGCTGGTCACCGTCCTCGTCGAACCCGTCACTTGCCACGAAGGGCTCGACGAGCGAATTAACCCACAGACACAGCCCACTGAGTTTCTCGCCGATCTTCTCAGTGGGTCGCGTTTCCGATTCGGCGGTAGATTCTGCGAAGCACTGCTCTTGGTAGGGCCAGTGTTAGCAACACTCCGGTTTGAGTCCCGTGAGCTCACCTACATGTTAGGGCGAAGCTGAAATAGCCTCTCAAGGCTATCAGCATAGGTAGGGAAAAAAAACTTTCGTGTCTGAGCAGCCTGCAACCAAAAGGCTTATGAGAGGGTAGCTCCGAGTGTCTCAAAAAGTCCTAACAGACCTGTTCAATCCTATTTTATTTTAAGTTTCATTCTAGTCATATTTGCTGTTTGATAAATTCAAAGTTAGCGAGGTAACGCAGTTTTCACGACTTTAGACTTTGGAAATAGCCATTTCATTTTTGTTTTTGAGATATCTAAATGGACTTTAAGAGAAAACCGAAAACTACCAAAATTTTACAAGATTCATTTAACTTCATTAATCTTTGCGATTGAAACGTCATTTAAACGTCGAAAATAAAATGTTTAAGATAGTATTGATAAATTTGTATTAGCTGCAATACTAACCAAAAAATAATGATTACCACTTCAACATTCTTCGCGGTTCTAACTTTTCCTCGTTCACCATAAAATATTACTCTTTGTTTGAGATTAAATTAAAATCTATTTAAATACAAATTGGAAATCCAATACATCAAAACGTGCTTTTCCCGTGGTACAAATAAACCAATAGCTATTTATTATTAATATTTAAGAATATAATTAAGAATATGATTACAGATTTTAGGTTAGGTTAAATTTTGTTTCAATAAAATTGGATCTTGCAAAAAGAAGATATTCTATGATTTAAATTTTATTATCATAAAGATTTTTCTAAGATTTTTATTTTCAAATACCAAAATGATAAAAATCTCACACGTTTTATTCCTTTTCTGTATTTTCATAGTTTACACAATTTTTTACAATGTACTAAAAAATTTTTATATTAAAATATGAACAAATTTTTTACCGACTTTGAATGTTATGTTACAACTTAAGAATTTATTCTATACGTAGATCGGCTTGCCCAATTTATATCCAATTAGTTTCCCACGTGTATTTCTTCATAATTTTCTCGTGTTTTACATTTTTAAACGAGTATTCGTTGAAAATTTTAAAGGTCAATCATTATCTAATATTGTGCTTGAGACTGCTTGGGGGGAATTGCGCACGCGTCGTAAGAACCTACTGACATACTTTATAACCTCAATTTCGGTCGGTTGCCGGTTTGTGATTTTAGAAATGATTTTGGGGGTCACGCTACCCGTAGAGCGTTTGGCTGTGTTCCTGCTATTGTTGATATCCATGTTTGTCTGCCTACAAAAATGAAAAACTTATTAAATTCTGACTTTTATTATTCTAATTTTAATATTTTCGACGGTTCGAACATCTTATGGTTTTCGTAAGTAATTTAACAGCAAATGCGTACGATACGAATTGCTAAAAAAATGTTCAAAAATACTAAATGTTAAGAAATTCAAATAAATGGAATATGGCGCGTGGTTTCCCGCGTTAAATTTGTAATTCAGAAAGAAATTAATACGTTGGTTTTAGTCCATATCTGATCCACAATCGACCAGTCGATTTGTAGATCCATTAGTAATTTGAAATCACAATCCAGTGGACACTCTGCCGTATTTAATATTATACACGTAGTTGATTGATTTGACGTTGTAGGTTATGTCATTTATCATGCTAAATTAATGTTACCTATGTATTAATCCTGACTATCTAACAACAATTTGTTTTTACAAAATTTTATCAAAGTCCGTTCTCCTATTTTTGCGTGATCGAATAAAAAACGCACAAACTTTTACATCTAAAGCATTAGTTTGAATTGGCTTTTGTTAATTATATTCAATACACTAGACATGTATTTAGCAATGTTTAAGAAAAAAAAGTAAGTGTTGATACAAACATCACTACTCTTTTGCCAGGAATTCATGACACCCCTTATGCTCCGTATGACACTTTTTTTTTGTCAGGAGGAAATCGCCGGACTTCCGCCCCCCACTGGGGATGGAGAGTGGGGTATGTCAGAGTCGAACTGACTAAAACCTCCTTTCGCTCAACAACCAACGTCCAAACCTCGCATGAGACAGAACTCCCGTATGACCCTGCTCCTTTTCAATATCAGATTCAGATCCACTGGTTTCTGGTCCTGACCCTGGATTAAAGGTTGAATCGGCTATTAGTACGATGCAACTGTAACTCTGACCTCAAGGAACAAGGTGGGTGGCGCTATTCCCAATAACGTATCTATGAGTGTTCATTTAATAGTTACGAATTCATTTGCCCAACTACAGCAATTTTTTTATGTTATTTAATTATAATTAATGAGTTGGATACTTTTACTCGTAGGTTAGTGACGTTTATAAAAATATTCAAGGGCATCCTCCACGTTAAAATAATAGGTTAAGAAGTGTAATTGTTTAATTGTATATTGTGAATAAAATTATTTCCTTACAATAAAAATTAGATTGGTTTTCGTTATCGTGTTGTTTTGTCGTATACATGTAAGGACCATTGTGTACAAACTCAACACTTTGTCTTGCGCACATGGCTTATGTTGCAAGCCAGATTTTGTTTCTTTTTACTTGTGATTTTTATGTATCTTTTTAGCTTGTGACGTGTATTGTGTGCCTAATAAAAAATAAAATCAAATAAAAAATATCATATCATTTTCTGATTTCGGCCCTGGATTCGGCACACTGACCGGCCACAGCCCTTGGTTATGTAAAGTGCAACACTATTATGGTTTACTTTTGTGATTGCAACGTCACAGTCGTCAGTCTTCTTTCGGACGTGCCGGTTACGTCAGTGAAATCCGCGTTTTGCGATACTAAGAAACGTATTTAGTATTAGGTTATTGTTGAACATGGGCAAATCGAATAATGATTTTGGACCCGATTGAGACCACAGCGACAATGCCATAGCCAATCGTCGTGGCCTAAAAGATAAGACGTCCGGTGCTAGCGATGCAACGGTGTTCGGATCCCGCAGGCGGGTACCAATTTTTCTAATGAAATACGTACTTAACAAATGTTCACGATCGACTTCCACGGTGAAGGAATAACATCGTGTAGTAAAAATCAAACCCGCAAATTATAATTTGCATAATTACTGGTGGTAGGACCTCTTGTGAGTCCGCACGGGTAGCTAGCACCATCCTGCCTATTTCTGCCGTAGCGTTTCGGTTTGAATGGTGGGGCAGCCTATGTAATCATACTGAGACCTTAAAATTTATATCTCAAGGTGGGTGGCGCATTTACGTTGTAGATATCTATAGTTTCCAGTAAATGCTTAACACCAGGTAGGCTGTGAGGTCGACCACCCATCAAAGCAATAAAAAAAAGGCCATACTGAGGCAAGAAGTCGAAGGATCTGTTGTATTGTAATAAACTCGAATGCATGATTCCTTCTCGGTCATTATACGTCGATATATAGGTAGTAGTATTATGTTGACAAAACGAACATAACACAAATTTCTCGGTGTACACGAGAAATATTTCCCATGACCGTATTGTAATTTTGTCTAATGTTATAATATAAAAGTCTCATTATTTCTGGGTGCCTATTACGTAATAACATTAGTATGTGTTCCACGGTTGAAATAACGTCATTGTTGTACGTATTTGCATGTCAAGGCATATTAAACAAATCGATCATGGAACATACTTCATTTACTAGTTCGCATTTCATTTACGTTTTTGATTACGTATTCTAAGCTGTCATGGCCCATAGACACCACGACGCTTGTGTAAAGTTTAGGCACTAGGTATAAGGTATCTAATTAAAATGGCACACGTGATAATAATCTGTCTGGATTCATTCTCTTTTCACGCTTTCGCTCCATTTCTCTCGTCGTGTTACGACGGGAGAGATTGAGCGACGCGGACCGAAACCAGCAGGGGGGTTCCGGGCTCTCCACGCCATTCACTGGCTGAAGGCTGAAGGGTGTTCCTCCTGAAGACACTCGGACTTCTTCGCTTATCCCCGTCTTCTTCTTCTTTGCTATTTTGGTATTCTTTCATGTTTTGGAGTCACGTCCGAGCCTTTTTCGGCGTGATCCACGGGAGATAGGGCCAGTTTGGGCCAGTTTTGGCCTGCCTTTTTGATGGAGTAGTGATCCGGTGTTGCTTACTCATCTTCCGGCCGCTAGTCGCCATATCCATGACTTCGGCTACAGGGGAATGCCCTCCAGAGGGGGGTACCGTATACTGGCGTGGCTTCATCGTTGTTGCTCATTTGAGCGTCGGGTGGTGGTTTGTCGTGCTGCTCGTTGCACTCGGCGGGCCACCGGCCAACCCGTAATCCTCCCCGCGTGGGGGACGGGGGCCGATACCGCGAGGCAGGGGGCCGCGAGGACGTAAACCTCTTTAAAAATGCCCCAATCCTAAGCTCTGGAGAGCTACTGGAGAGGTGCGACAGCCTTCTCTCGCTGTGCTCGGCGCGCAGCTCCACGAGGGGGTGAGCAGGAGACGCGGGCGCTGTTTGTGGACAGCACCCGACAGCGGACTCGGCGGAAGCGGAAGGCACATTTAATGTGGTCATTCAACAATGGCAAGATCGTCTCGACAATTGCGGCCAAATCGGGTGCGGGCCTAAAGGGCAATTATGTGTCGGCCATGAAGGCTGCGGCTGCCTCCTTGGAGGAAAAAACGAAGAAGGTTGTGGATCGCACCACAACTGCGGAGACGGCGGGCCTACGGCAAGAGCTAGACTTGCTGCACGCTCGCTTCGAGCAGATTTTGGCCGTAAACGACCAACTTCGGGCGAACGATGGTTGCCGATCTTATCGAGCAGCTACGCAGCTCGCCTCTTGTCCCTCCTTTGCCCGATGCCGAGTACCCCAACGAGGTTGAGGAGCTGAGGTGGTGATTTGTCATACTGGAGGCGAGGAGCTCCACTGTGGATCGCGCGAGATCACCCCTCGCTCATGAGGACAAAAATAGTCCCCATATACCGGCACCTCACAGGACTACAAAGGCCGTGAAAATCTATAGCGGACTAAAATCAGGCGCGACACCCGCGACATGTCCTGCCGCCCTTGCCGCCCCCCGGCAGATGTCAGCTATGCCGTACTGCCTACTTGCTAAATTGCTAGCTACTTGCTTGCTCTTGTCGAATTTCAATAACTTTTCAATCATAAGCACAATTTTACCTGAAATTAGCTTTACAATTTAATGAGATTATTCGAAATGACAGCAATCGCTTCTGTCTTTTTTTCTTTTTTCGTTAACATTATTATTCATTAAAAACTTTAACAAATCGGTCCAGTGCAAGAAGAAAGTTATATAACGAGGTGAGAGAGGTGCTCGGGCCGGCGCCGCGGCGTGCCTTTGCGAAACCGTCGCCACTCGTCTTACGTCATCCAGAGATATACCACCACCACTTTTGTCTTTGAAAGTTTTATAATATCGCATTGTAGACTAATTAATGAAACTAGAGGTCCCGCAGTAGTCGAAATTCGACTATAATTAATTGGAATTGTAAGTTTGTACACTATTATGATTGTATTTTATACTTCTATAATCACAAATTTCGCCAAGACTACACTATAAAAAATATTAACAAAGACAAACCATATTCTATTCTCAATTTGACAACAGACGTCAAGAACAAAAGTTTGACAATAAATAGTATGCATGCGTGTGTGCGTCAAATACATGGTATGTAGTGTGTGTAATGTTTTCTTTATTGATTTAATGTATATTTTATGCATTATTTAAAAAAAATATTAGCATTGTGCACTTCTTCTCTATATTCTCTATAAGTGTGGAAAATTTCATACTCCTCCGTCAGCGCAATTTTCGTAAAAAGGGATACAAAGTTTTTGATTCACGTATTAATATATAGATGACCTAAATTTTATTAAACATTTATGGTGCTTTTTTTTAAATAAATACGTTTCTAAGTGAAGGTACACTACCTTCGAGTGCAAAAAACAAGTAACTAGGTATAATAAATTTAAAAAAATTTAAATACGTAGAATTTTAGTAAAAATCTAGAAGATTAATAAAGATAGTAAGTAGATTTCTGTAATGACAAACTAGTTAGGTAATTTGTGAATAGTGTCGTGTAAATCGACATTATTACTACTGGAGCTCAGAGTCATCAATAAAGTAAATGCTGCCACCTACTTTGAGATATGAGTTCTACGTTTCATTGCTGCCTCACGATACACGTCATTATGGATCCTCCCGATCTATTTATAGGTGATTTTAAGCACCTCTAGCACCGGTCCCCATCCTTGCCGAACCCGTCGCTTGCGACTAAGGGCTCGGCGAGGATGGTAAACCCATAGACACAGCCCACTGAGTTTTCTCGCCGGATCTTCTCAGTGGGTCGCGTTTCCGATCCGGTGGTAGATTCTGCGAAGCACTGCTCTTGCTAGGGCCAGTGTTAGCAACACTTCCGGTTTTAATCCCGAGAGTTCACCTATACGCTAGGGTAAATCTGAAATAGCCTCTCAAGGCTATGAGCATAGGTAGGAAAAAAAAGACGCTCTACTGCCAGTAAATGTCTATGGCTCGCTTGTACATCTCAGTTAAAAAGCATTCGTCGTTTCTTAAATAAGTTCATGATTTCGGTGTCATTCAGCTTACAGAACCTTTCCCGCGGATAACTGTTTTTTTACTTGTATTCTTTTGTCACGGTACAGAACGTAATTATGTTTGGTATTCTTTAGAATAGTCACGGTGTCCACATATTGTGTTTTCTTTGTTATGATGTTGCTCACATGACTTCAGAATAAACGACCCGCGAGAACAATTTAACTTCGATAAGTGAGCACGGCTTGGACTAATGACCTTAAATGGTTTTGTAAACATGCACTTACCAAGAACTTCACAAACAATAATTTCACTAACTTATGACGTCACAATAAAGTAAACTACAATACTGAAAGCTTTTTGAAGTACATAGATTTTAAAGATTATTTTTTTATGTTAAGTGGGTACGTAAATATTATCATTGATTTTGCACAAGGATAGTTAGATCATTTCGTTTATTTCGTTAATAACTTAATCCTTTATTACAGAGTCATTTGAAGTTCGTGATGATCTTTTTTATAATTTTATTTAATTGAGATATAGGTACACAAAATTTTATGAGGTAAAAATCACCAAATCAGTTGGCCAAGTTAACTTAACAGTGACACCTAGTGAGCATATTGTGAACTTCTTGCAAATGTGAGGGCTTAACTATTCTCTACCGACAACGATAGATGACGCAAAAGTCGAAAAACGACTGCTTAGTAATGAAAATGTTGTGTAGATGGCTCTAAAATATTAAATAAAACAAAATCTTGTAACTCATGGCTGTGTTTGTGGCTGAAGTTTGAGTCGATGAGTGAACATACATAGAAAAGTAAGAAGAGGAGAATATTTAAATTTACAAAACGAATGTTATTTTTTAAGATGAAAATGAATGATGTATTAGGTCCCTTTTTTTTATTTTAATTTTTTTTTTTTCCTTCAAAATACACTTTTTATTACTTTGAATCTATCTTTAATTTGTGATCCTACTTGAGTTATAGATAATAATTTATTCGATTGCTTAGATGAGTAGACGAGCCCACAGCCCACCTGGTGCTAAGTGGTTACTGGAGCCCATAGACATCTACAACGTAAATGCGCCACCCATCTTTTTTTTTTTTATTGCTTAGATGGGTGGACGAGCTCACAGCCCACCTGGTGTTAAATGGTTACTGGAGCCCATAGACATCTACAACGTAAATGCGCCACCCACCTTGAGATATAAGTTCTAAGGTCTCAGTATAGTTACAACGGCTGTCCCACCCTTCAAATCGAAACGCATTACGGCTTCACGGCATAAATAGGCAGGGTGGTGGTACCCATCCGTGCGGACTCACCAGAGGTCCTATCACTATTAAAAGCACTGAATATGATAAACCCTTGGAATGAGACAGATATTATTTATTATTACCCTTGTTGATAAAACCTAGGTCACGCGGTGTACATTAAATTTCCTATAAGTTACGTTCTCATAATTTTATGGTAAGAATTCGTTTTTCAAAAATCCAATGTTGCAGTTATGTTAACAAATTTTACAGAACATAAAGTTTCATTTACAATTTTTTTATCTAAATCATAATACTACATAAAGTCACATAAAATTCGTTTTACGAAAACAGCTATATTTATAAACTATTTATGTAGAAACAAAAAGGCCGCTCCACCAATTATGTTCAGCTCCACGGTGCGTCGTTGGCAGGTTTTTCTGAAATTCATCACCCCCACTGGGGCGGATCGTTAGGGGTGCAAGTGGGCGCCGGTGGTGTGAGGTCAGGCCTTTTACAATGTCATAGGCGTTCGTTGGCCGTTGCTAAGGTCGACTCAACGTCAGCGGTATACCAGATGCAGTCAATACGAAGACTATTTTATATTATAGGAGGCAGAATATTTCGGAATGTTACAACAAGTCTTATTGAATTTCGACTCGTTAATACCAATGCGAGCGTTGATAATGGAATTTGTTTTGAAAATAAAACTAGCCTTAAGTTTATTAGATTACTAGCCGTACTAGCCGTTTTTACTGGTGGTAGGACCTCTTGTGAGTCCGCACGGGTAGGTACCACCTCCCTGCCTATTTCAGCCGTGATGCGTTTCGGTTTGAAGGGTGGGGCAGCCGTTGTAACTATACTGAGACCTTTGAATTTATATCTAAAGGTGCGTGGCGCATTTACGTTGTAGATGTCTATGGGCTCCAGTAATCACTTAACAGCAGGTGGGCTGTGAGCTCGTCCACTCATCTAAGCAGTAAAAAAAAACTTGCTGGGCTTTGCTGGGCATTTAAAATTAACATTATTATTTATTGTCATTATTATTAGGGAGTCCAACACTCATATAAATATTAGCCTATCCATTAAGTACATGTATTTTCTACATGGATACCAAGTTTCAAGTCAATCGGATGCATGGTTCAGTAGTTATAACGGATCCGTAAAAACCATTGTACATTTATATAATATAGATAAGCTGTTTTTAGTTTGGCTTTGAATAAAATTAATCACGCGTATTAAATAAAAGCACAAATAAAGAGCACTCGTTCAAGAATTAGTTCCGTGGTGAAAAATCGAGTAATTAATATCAAAACCGCATAGTAAATATGCGTAGGTGTAATTGTTTGACAAGGCTCGGTACTAAATAGTGTCTGCCTATATCTACACTGAGGCAGTCACGCATTCCGGTTTGATTGGCTTTAAACAATTTTATTAAGGTTCTTTGAATCTTCGATCTCATGTGTTACGGTTCCGGTCGTCTTTGAACAGTGTGAGGGATGTACGCTCGATTGAGATTAGTTTAATACATCTTACATCTGATAAATCGTTTAGTGGTAGCTTTTACTTTATGAGTTAAACACAACAAATCGCGTAAAAAACAAATCGTCCGTACCAAATTTTTTCGTTTATATTTGTCAGGATTATTTATATTCGAATTTTCCAATTATTCCCGGGGCTCCGATCGGTGTTGTTTCTCAAAGTTTTTTTTATTAAACTTTGTTTGGTTTAGGCGTGTCGGGAAATTCGTCTTGTTTCTCTTGTTTAATCGAAATCTGGTTGTGATTTCTGTTTGTCGAAGCCGTTAGAAGTAATCGAAATTGAAGTGGTCGAGGAGGAGTGATTTTGTGGTTTGAGTACCGTGATTTTATTAAATTTGAGCTGCGCATGAATCAATTATGGAAACGGAATGACATTATAAACATTTTTTACGCCGCGTTACAACAACATACCGTAAAGTTCTAAAGTAGAAAGATTATAAGAATGACAGTGACTGCGCTAACCATTTAACACTGAACGAGCAATGAAGCCATAGAACAAAAAATATCCGATCGATTTTAAATTAAGCCGAACAAACATAACAGAGATATAAAATACAATATTGATCATAGTTGAGGGTACATAAGCGTGAAGGAAGCAGATTGAATTTGATTTATGAAAAAACTTTTCTTCATTCCTTTTACAGATTCGGTTAGACTTTTGATTTTGTTTTCTGTTGGCATTATTACATGGCTACGGAAAGTAACAATTCTCTAACAGTAATCTATAAAAATTAACGTTTCTTTGTATACGCGGCGTGTATGCGTTCTTATCCGATTCGTCCGATATTGATAAAGCTTGGATCTTGTTGTTAGAACTTGCGTATTACGTCTATTAAGTCGTCATGGCCTGACGGATAAGACGTTCGTATTCGAATCTCAGGCGGGTACCAATTTTTCTAATGAAATACGTACTCAACAAATGTTCACGATTGATTTCCACGGTGAAGGAATAACATCGTGTAATAAAAATGAAACCCGCAAAATATAATTTGCGTAATTACTGGTGGTAGGACCTCTTGTGAGTCCGCGCGGGTGGGTACCACCACCCTGCCTATTTCTGCCGTGAAGCAGTAATGCGTTTCGGTTTGAAGGGTGGGGCAGTCGTTGTAACTATACGTGAGACCTTAGAACTTATATCTCAAGGTGGGTGGCGCATTTACGTTGTGGATGTCTATGGGCTCCAGTAACCACTTAACACCAGGTGGGCTGTGAGCTCGTCCACCCACCGAAGCAATAAAAAAAAAACATAGTAGTATCGATATGTGATAGATAAGGTGCAATTTTCAACACGTAATAATTTCAAGCGCTTAGCGAAATTCTTATTGTGAATCATGACCGGATTTTTATTAATTATTGATATCGAATGTTTTTGTCTTCAAGGTTGCGTCTGTGGAATTCGATAATCATTCCAGATGAGCCTTATACTTCCCAGTTGTAGTAAATCATTAATGAATACATACATACATACATGTGTATGTGAATTAATATTGATATAATGTTAAATTTTTTTAATTAGCTTAGATTGATTAACATTCTCATAGCTCATCTGGTGTTAAACCCTGACCGGAGTCTATAGAGATCGCAACGGGAATGTCGCCACTGATATTCAGACGTGAGATCGAAGCCTTAGTTGTATTGATCAACAGCTGCCCTGCCCTTCAAACCGCAACGCATGACTGCTACACACGGCAGACATAAGCAGAAATAGAGCTAACTATCTTTGTAGACTTACAATACGTCCTATTACTAATAAATACCAATTGACCATCACAGTACGCTGGTATATTACTCTAAGAACATAATTGTTCTCCGATTGTGCTTAGATGGGTGGATGAGCTCACCTAGTGCTAAGTGGTTACCGGAGCCCATAGACAACGTAACGTAAATGCCGCGACCCACCTCAAGACATGAGTTGTAAGGTCTCAGTATAGTTACAACGGCTACCCAACCCTTCAAATCGAAACGCATTACTACTTCACGGCAGAAATAGGCAGGGCGGTGGTACCTACCCGCGCGGACTCACAAGAAGTCCTACCACCAGTAAGGTTACCGGAGCCCATAGACAACGTAACGTAAATGCCGCCACCCACCTCGAGACATGAGCTGTAAGGTCTCAGTATAGTTACAACGGCTGCCCAACCCTTAAATCGAAACGCATTACTGCTTCACGGCAGAAATAAGCAGGGCGGGTGGTACCTACCCGCGCGGACTCACAAGAGGTCCTACCACTGTAAGGTTACCGGAGCCCATAGACAACGTAACGTAAATGCCGCGACCCACCTCAAGACATGAGTTGTAACGTCTCAGTATAGTTACAACGGCTACCCAACCCTTCAAATCGAAACGCATTACTACTTTATGGCAGAAATAAGCAGGGCGGGCGGTGGTACCTACCCGTGCTGACTCACAAGACGAACTACCACCAGTAATAAATACCTCCGATAAATACCTTACTCGCGTTTACGACGCCAAGTAGAAGATACAGGGTGATGCTATTCTAGGCACAACATAGTCCATTATCTATTAAAAACAATCGATAAGCTCTATTAAAAAAATATGTACAATTCTGATATTGAAAAGTTCTAAAAGCTCCTAACGGTGTTTGTTTGTTATTTTTAATAACTCAACAGGCCCGTTTAATTTAAATGATCATTCATAACAATGAAACCATTTTGCTTGGACCGAAACAACATGAAACATCAATTGGCTCTATCTCTTTTCTGTAGTTTTTTTTTCCTTCACAACATGAATTTTTGTTTTATTTTGAATTAAATGCCCCCAGCTGTTTCAGACTTCGGCAGCTCAATTTCATAAACATCATAAAACAGATTACTATTTATTTTTAAATCTATTTACTACTCCCTCGAGTCCAGTACGGGTTTTCGTCTAGTAACATTTCATAAAGATAACTTGTTTAATAGTAAAGAAACACAAGCAAACCGAACCCTAAAACAACCGAATTGCCGCTATCTCACTTGCACTCCTACACTACATAGATAGTATACAACCTGTACAATTACTATATACTATACAAACGTCGTATATATAAAGTTAAAGCTTTAATGGCTGCTCACGCACACTGACGCGCCTCAGGTACAGGCTTACGCGTGTGCGTGCCTGTGCGTACACGCGTCTGCGACCTTGGGAGGGGTCGTCTGAAGCCTGAAATCGTGAATGCGACTGGGCGGGATGGGTGGTGCTCCAGAGGTCGATATTCAAATTTTCATGAATAAAACACCGGTGCGGTTTCAGTTATTTTGGTTTCGATAACTTTTTTTTTCAAACACTATATTATTATTATTATTATTTTGTTTATTATTCAACTTAATGCACAATAGTACAGTGACGGACTTTTTTTTTATTGCTTAGATGGGTGGACGAGCTCAAATAATGTCTAAGACATTCTCTACTAGTCAACTAAGGTGGTGTAAAGAGCCCTGTGGAAGCTGCATTCCTTTTTGAGAAATAAGCAAAGTAATAATAGTATTTTATACATATATAAAAAGCCACAGTATACATATTATATATGCAGTATACAACGCCGTACATAATATATTATAATATCATAATGATCATTTATAGGTATTTATGATGAAAAATGGAATGAATGTTATTTAAGCCATATTTTCATGGCAATCATTTGTTACCAGAAAGAAATAATATAAGGTAAAAAGTTGTAGGTATGCAGGAAATAAAGGAGAATATTCATAATTTGTTCTTTCGTCTTCCTCGGCGCCACGTCATAAAGCTCGGTCTACGCAGTCTTGGTTGGAAACGAACGTTTCGGACTTCATCAGAGCTGAAGACTGGCCGTCGTCTAGTCCCGATCTTAATCCGCTGGATTATGATTTATGGTCAGTTTTAGAGAGTACGGCTTGCTCTAAACGCCATGATAATTTGGAGTCCCTAAAACAATCCGTACGATTGGCAGTGAAAAATTTTCCCNCTTCATCAGAGCTGAAGACTGGCCGTCGTCTAGTCCCGATCTTAATCCGCTGGATTATGATTTATGGTCAGTTTTAGAGAGTACGGCTTGCTCTAAACGCCATGATAATTTGGAGTCCCTAAAACAATCCGTACGATTGGCAGTGAAAAATTTTCCCATGGAAAGAGTGCGTGCTTCTATTGATAACTGGCCTCAACGTTTTAAGGACTGTATTGCAGCCAATGGAGACCACTCCGAATAAGCTTTTTATACTTATATTGTTTTATATTTATGTATTAAACTAACACACTGTAAAAGTAATAAATGTTATTTGCAATAGAATTTTTTTTTCCCTTGTTACAAAGTATTTATGGCCAGACTAAGTACTATATACACAGTAAAAATCAGTATTTTCTAATCATAAATATTGCTTTTATTACTTTAGGAATAGAGTGTTATTATCTTTTTTTTTATTGCTTATATGGTTGGACTGCCTGTTGTCTGCCTTACATGTAATATGTGTTACTTTTTTATTTTTCAGCAAAATCGACATTTCCTTAGAAAATTTGAAAGAACTATATTTTTTTTAAATACGCGTATCCATCCGGGTTTGTAATGAAAAATAAAACTTTTTTTTTGTTTAATGACGGTGATCAATGACAATTTTTTTTTATTGCCTTTGTTGGCAGATGGGCATACGGCCCACCTGATGGTGAGTGGTTACCGTCGCCCATGGACTTCAGCAATGCCAGGGGCAGAGCCAAGCCGCTGCCTACCAATTATTTACGATATACCATACATTAATGAAATGACAAGCACAAAAAATTAAGAATTATCGTAAATTCGTCGCATTAGTTTTATAATATTATCAAACTAAAGCCGTACGTACCCTAACGGTGTTGGAACCCACAATTGCCGAAGAAACTGATGCTTTATCCATTAGACTACGAAAACTTCGGTCAGTAAATGTAGTATTATTGAATTTTTTTATATTTTTCTCGATCTTGCTCCTATCTGAAAGAAAATTACCTTAGTAGATTTTCACATCAACACATTATGTTTTGCTAACACAATCCCCAGCCAATAATAGTTTCTATTTTAATCGTATAGGTAATAAGGTAATTAATTCTATGTCTGTCTGGGATTCAGTGTACGTGCACCGGGTGCACGCAATTCAGACATTAAGTCCGTCTTGTTCGAATATACTAGTTTTTTAGTATTCCTTATAATGAAGAGAGAATCAAAATTTAAATACAGTACCCGGCGATAAATGTTGCACATCGACCGTCGGAAAGAGACGGTTGATTTTTGCTTCGTAGAGCGTTATATCTGTCGCACATTATCTAATTGACATTTCGTCTTTTCGCATTAAAAGTGTACAATTTCCAAAAATATTCGAAATTGAGTTAATATGCGGATTCATTTGGTATCACCAGTATTTATATAGTCAAAAGAGCGTAGTTTAGTTTCAGTTTTTTTTTTAGATTACCTACATATATTTTGATTACTATTAATAAAATTAATACATAATTTTATCTTACTTTAAAATACAGATAATGTAACTGGTAAAAAATTAAAAATAAATGTTGCAAAGATGATTAATATTAAAAATATCACACGTTGAACCTTTAAAACACTCTCCTGTAAAATTAGTAAGTTTTGAGATTATACAGTTTTAATGCGAGAAGACGATTTATTCTTCATAGATATGGGATCGTTGGTGTTTCGTCGCACACAGGCAACGCTCTACAACAAAAGCAAAATTAGACCACTGTCTCTTTCTAAATATCGATGTGCAATATTTATTGTCGGGTACTGTAATTCGAATACTCGTACGCGACAAGAATGTGAGAAAATTGACACTAAACGAAAAACCCACCATCGTATGATGTTATTTAACAAACATAAATATTTAAAATTAATTTTGACATTGAAATATAAAGTGGTAGTATAAAAAAAAAACGAAAATCTAGGAATGCTTCATGTAAGTTAGACACTGTAATACCGTTTTTTTTTATTTGGTTTATAGCACACAAATCCCTGACGGCGTTTTTGGATGGCTTTTTGTCGTGTCGAGGGAAATTTTACGGCTAGGGCGGGTGTGAGATAAGGTACCCCGTAATAGGCAAAGGAAACGAAGAAAAAGGCACTCGGTCAGGTATATGCAAACTTGATTGATCCGAATTTAGGTAAAAAATGTATTTGTTTTGTGAAATTGTTTACTACAGGTACTCTATTCCATTTGACAGGTGTTATTATTATGTTAGTGAATTAATTGTATAATGATTTAGATTGATTGTATTTTTTAATTGATGATTCACGACCATGAACAAATAATGATTATTATTTCAAATTAAGCGAACCGTGAAGAATTAAGTTCTAAGAAGTGTTCAAAGGGACTTCGTAATTGGAATTTGCCCACTGAGTTTCTCACCGGATCTTCTCAGTGGGTCGCGTTTCCGATCCGGTGGTAGATTCTGCGAAGCACGGCCCTTGCTAGGGTCAGTGTTAGCAACACTCCGGTTTGAGCCCCGTGAGCTCACCTACTAGTTTACGCTGGTTTAGGGTTACGCTGATATAGCCTCTCAAAGCTATCAGCTAAGGTAGGAAAACATTTTTTTGGAATAGAGTATAGCAGGTAAACAAACTACTGCTAATATTAGAAGTGGTAATTGTTAAGTTAGTAACTGAACGGCTTTTAAACGGTTACCGGAGCCGTTGTGATGTGTTTCGAGTTCGACAATCACTCAACAACCACCTGGTGTTAAGTGGCTACTGGAACCCATAGACATCTACAGCGTAAATGCGCCACCCACCTTGAGATATAAGTTCTAAAGTCTCATGTATAGTTACAACGGCTGCCCCGCCCTTCAAACCGAAACGCATTACTGCTTCACGGCAGAAATAGGCAGGGTGGTGGTACCCACCCGCGCGGACTCACAAGAGGTCCTACCATCAGTAATTACGCAAATTATAATTTTGCGGGTTTCATTTTTATTACACGATGTTATTTATTCCTTCACCGTGGAAGTCAATTGTGAACATTTATTAAGTACGTATTACCTCCTGCTTGGTGTTGAGACAACACTGCGTGTATACTACCAATGGCTTAGTGACTTGAGGTCTGAGGAATTGTTCGAGATGATATCAACGTCTCGTTTTTACCATCGCACCGCCCGCCACCGGAGTAGAGTTCATCCATACTACCTGGAGCCACTGCGGTCATCCACAGTGCGTTTCCAGAGATATTTTTTGCCACGTACCATCCGGCTATGGAATGAGCTCCCCTCCACGGTGTTTCCCGAGCGCTATGACATGTCCTTCTTCAAACGAGGCTTGTGGAGAGTATTAAGCGGTAGGCAGCGGCTTGGCTCTGC
>NW_021011568.1:623737-686549 GCF_003987935.1 Bombyx mandarina
CGGCAATCTGACTTTTGGACAATGATTGGTAAATCAGAAAAACGAATTATTGACTTTGTATTCCATTGGCAGTCACAAAACTCTTCGGAACGACATCTTAGATAAATAACAGGTTAACTATTAACCTTTATTTAATGCAGGTTTTGAACCGTATTCTTTGAAGGAGACGATTATATTCAAATAAATCTGTATTGACATATCAATAAAAAATTTTTGTCCAAATGTACAGATTGCCACCTTTGATAATAGACGACTCAAATATCAATCAACGGCCATTAACAGTGAGTTGCGTGCATATTTTTGAGTCTTAAACACGCTAACCGACCAGATTTAAGTGATCCCGACAGCCTTGCGCGTTTCCCTCGATCTAGTCTCAACGTGCAATACACGGTATGGGGTTCTGGAGATCAATTAAAATTAGTTGTTGTCGTAATCTAAAGTGTATGCACCTGATTGACTCTATTTCGTGATGGAAACAGTTAGTTATCTTTGATTTTTCGTATTATTTGAAATGCAACACCAAATAATTTAGGTAGGATTATCATTTGAAGATACGACCAGCACTGGTTTCGTTTTTTTAATTACTTCCTTGTGTGATCGAGATTTCGGTCCATTTAAGTGTCAGTGCTATCTTGAGACGTGAGACCGAAGACACCCGAGAAGGGACATATTCAACAAATAATATAATAGGATAAAATGTAAATTTGATAAATGAATAACGGGTGACAATTTTCGAACCTTCCTCTTTTTACAGAGGCGATCCGCTAATTGTGTTGCTTGGTTATACCCGACCGGAATCAAAGTACGTCCTACCCTCAATAAATCTATCGTATCGTACGTCTAAACACATTCGCCTGTAGTAACATACTGTATTATATTCAACTATTTTTCTACGTTACTTCTAAAGTGGTTTGTTTTCAAAAATCGGTGTGTCTTTGCGATCTTACATTTCATGGGGACGGAATCAAGTAAGGAGAGCTCTGGGCTTTCACTCATTTCAGCCAATAAAAAATTATCCTCGATAAGCTACTTACATATGTAGTTAAATATCGTCGCGTTTTGTATATATGTTGCAAAAGACAAATCAATAAGCAAATGAATACAAAGCAATTCGAATATTTTGAGTACATGTTCGGAATTCGCGTTCAACAGAACAAAAATACAAAAGTCATTAGTCGTAAAATGCATCGTACAAATAATGCGAAAGATTTGTAACGACCCAACCCAGACTATCAGGTTGGCTGTCATGCTGACAAATTAACTGGTCTCCTGCACCAAAGGCTGGTAAGCCCTTATTTATACATTTAAATAATTTTGCTTTAGCACCCGTAACTTCGCAACATTGGTCGGATTTGAATTTTAATTCAGTAATGGAATCATGTCTAAACTAGTAATTACGGTGTATGGCTTAGCTTCGTTTAATGAAGTATATTTAATTATATTTATCGACATTTAAAATACTTTAAAAAAAAAGAAGGAAATATAAATATTTTGGTGCATACTTTAAGTAATACAATAATCAGGTTTAATTACGTATTTGATCAAGCAGATGCAATGATATTTTATCTATATTAAAAGTAATTTTTATATAAAAATATTAATATGTTGGGTACTTTGAGCTGGACATCCCTCCAAAATCAATCACGAAGGCCAGTGGGGATTTGAATTAGTAAGATCCCAAGCTAAATTTTTATTAAGCGTTAATGTTTTTAAAACGAGCGTGTTACGTCGACTGTTCTCGAATTGTAGTGTGCGTTCTCTTTAACACCGAGACCCTTGTCAGATTGATAAATTCGAATAAGCCGCAGCAACTTTGTCAAACGTCAAACTTATTATCGCCTCAAATCAAAAATGGAGGCATCAGGAGTTTTTTTATCGTGTAGGTACTGTAATTGTAGCTAGCTATAAAAGTCGAGAACTATTCAAACATAATTGTATTTCAAAGCCTTAGTATAGCTTGTATAGCGAAGTTTTCTTTTTTCAAGACAATCACAATTGCCTTCTTAATAAAATATAAAAAGAATACAGAATAACATTTATCAGAAATTACAGCTTGTCTATCTGTCCCTTTGAGCTGGTTTGCGTCGAGGTAAGCTTAAGTCAAGGCAATTGCGATATCAAGATGTTCTCGTGCTGGTGTGTGGGATGAGAGGGGGAGGACGATACGTAGGAGGGGAAGGTGGTCTAAACCCCTGTTTCAGAACTGCAACTTCTCAAGGTCAATCTGTCTCGGTTCCACTTCGCCTTTCTTTACTTTTCAATCGTGTGGCGGCTTAAAACTTGTTTCAAGTAAGCAAGATCGATTTAATTCGCGTATGAGCTGCAACGTTGATACGGCATTCGAGATTATTCTCTTAATAAAAGGAGTTGAACGTAATTTAAATCAGAGGTAAGTTATCAGTTCTAATTTTACTAAGCGCGAAATGTTCCTGTAATTGTACACCGTATGCTCAATTTACAGATGCAAATACATTATTTGTACCCTTGTTTTCGTTAGCAAATTTAAATGCCACAGAGTTTTGGCTCAAGCCAAACTCAATTCAACAATGAAAACTACGTCCGTATTGATCGAGTGGAAATCGCCTAGTAGTTTGTTTTGCAATCATAGTCGGTCTCGTTGGCTCAGTATCTTTATCTGGTCTTAGTTTTTGCCGTCTGACCGTCCAATGGCCCGTTTGGTGCTAAGTGGTAACCAAAAGCTCACATTCATCACTCGACTTGAAACTTGCTGTCGAAGTCTCAATTTTATTGTATGACGGCTGTCCCATCTTTCAAATAGAAACACATTACTCCTTCGCGGCAGAAATAGGCAGGGCTGTGGTACTAACACGTGCTAGCTTAAAATAAGTTGTACTGCCAGGAAATACTGGTATAGTACGCATCTGCTAAGCTTCTGCTTATTCTTCGGTGAATCCTTTAGTAACCTTTTACGATATGCAACTCTTTGCATATTTTTAATCAAAGGGTCATTGCTGCGACTAACCACTGCCTTTTGAACACATTCGAATGCATATCATTTAAGATTTAAAATTACTTTGAATGTTTTTTTTTTGATAAATCTTCCCTTCGTTTCTTTGTTATCGGAAAATGCTAAGATTTGTTCACAAACTGATGCATATTGGTTAATGAATCAAACGACTGATTTAGGCTACAAATTAAATATTTCATCTTCTTCTCACTACATTTCTTTGATAGGCATAATTTGCTATAACAGTTACTTGTTTGACTGATGGAGAATAGGTATCTAATAAGGTAAGTCCGACAAATACATAAAGTGCAATATATAAATAAATATTAAATCAACAGATCCAAAGTACTGTATAAAATTTTAAAGTCGGCGATGCATGCGATTACGTAAAATTATAAGTTCAATGAACTTAACGTCACGAGAACGTAAGTAAAAATTATTCTACCTAATTACATCGTCAACAAAAATGCTAATTTCTAATCCTTGGGTTATTTAATTAATTCTGAATTATAATTTATTCACATCACGTTTCAAGAAGATTATATTGTATCTATGCGTATGAATATTCAGGAGAAGATGACTCATTAACGCTCTAGTGTCCTGTGAGCGGAATCTATCGAATCCTTGTAAAGACGCATGGATTTACACTAATTTAAGGAGGTTGAGTATCGAAATGTTTGTTATATTGTCATCCCAATTTTAATCCGTCGCTAACAACTTGTTCAATAGGAATATATAAAAGTAAAACGACACTGTATTCATTAATATGTTTATGTGATAAACAATTATGTACAATTTTAAATTGTATTTATTGATATTAAAATGAAAGTTTGAATGTAAAGTATGAATGAAAAACCATACATTGAATCTTACTATTGGCGTTTACGAGAAGATCGTTTTAACATCGTTTACCGAATAATCTGAGCATCGCGTGTTGTCATGCCATTATTTATCTGTAACAGTATTACTTAATATGAAAAATACGGGGTTCAAGGTTGAAATTTGCTTGTGCTGAAAGCGCTACAGCACATAGTGTTTATGTTGGTTCCGTCGTCTCGCAGGTCGTAGCGCCCTTTGCGCTTTCATCGATACGCAAGCTACTGCAGCGCCGCCTGTCGGTCGCGGCCAGTACCGCCTCGGCCTCGAGTGCGCACGCTCCATGTTCCCCGACATCGCCGCAATTCCCGCATTAAATCTGCCACTTCCTCAAAAAGATCCTAATAAAACAACCAAATTCCCCCGAAGTTGAGGGCCGGGACGTGCCCGAGCACGTCCCAAAGCTGCCCGGTCGCGCGAGGCCCCTGAAAAACTTAACCTAAAACTGCCAACGATTACGTCAATAACAGCCTCACTCGCTTATACATCTCGACATCTACTGTTATTGTTTGTTACTACACAACGTTTTTATGTAAAGGTGCTCTGAACTCCCAGTCGGCAACAGTGGAAGCCCCAACGGTAAGATTCATTTTTTGGAGTGATTGTTTTATAGTATTGGATTTATTTGTGAGGAGACCGTCCGTCTGGTAAGTATTATCTAGGTGATTCGATCGCTTGAAAGAGCGGCTACTTTCGCTGTGTTGCGCGCTCAAGAACGAGGGCACTCTCTAAAATAAACCAAGATTTTTACCGCGGATCATTTCGGTACATCGTAGGCATATCTTTAGAACTCATTACTGCGCATGTCGAGTGTTAGGTGTTTATGTTTGAGCGAAGCGCTCAGAATATAAACAGAATATCAATTAAGCGAACATGAATAGGTCTGTACGTAAAGGGTATTGACACGTCCTGGGTACTATTAGTGATCCAATGTCTAACAAACGCTGTAGATACAAAAGCTGTAGATGAGTTTTACAATCTATAAAAATATTTATTATTCATGGCGAACCAGAGACCTTAACTAAATTGGTAAAGTGAATAGCCTAAATAATTAATGGTAACGTATTGTATTGACTAAGTGTATTTATTCATTTTCACTTAGCAATAAGTAATAAATACGTGAATATGAAGCGAAGGGAATGAAAGAGATGCGCTCTGCTGTATGTTTGAATGCATCGGCTTAAATTGTGATCGATTAATAGTGGGCGGAGTTTGGTGGCCTACGTTAGGAGGTTGCTTTATTGATTCATAAGATCATTAAAGTTGATATTCATTGCGTATTTGAAGCACTTAATGGGCTATTAGCTCATTTAGTTTTTATTTCGATTGCTCCACATATTCAATTTATTTGCTAGGAATACTTAATAGTTGTTGTTTACAAATACGCTATTGAAGTCTTTACTGGCATACGTACTATATTTTCATTATTGTTGTACAATTTACCAATACATAATATTTTTCGGCGGGAAGATAACAAATCTTTAATTATTTCTCTTTGAACGTCACGTTTGACAACGACTATAGTCAATAACATATCAGCACTTTACTGATCTTGCTGTATTTTAAGGAAGAATGTATCTAAACGCATACAATACCATTACAGATCCAAAAAAATATCGAATTTAACGCAAAATAAATAGTTAGTATGCTTTAAAATAGACAGAAGTCGATGATATCAGAAGTCGTCGTGGCCTAAAGGATAAGTAAGACGTCCGGTGCATTCGTGTTGAGCGATGCACCGATGTTCGAATCTCAGGCGGGTACCAATTTTTCTAATGAAATACGTACTCAACAATTTTTTACAATTGACCTCCACGGTGAAAGAATTACGTCGTGTAATAAAAATCGAACCCGCAAAATTATAATTTGCATAATTACTGGTGGTAGGACTTCTTGTGAGTCCGCGCATACCCTGCCTATTTCTGCCGTGAAGCAGTAATGCGTTTCGGTTTGAAGGGTGGGGTAGCCGTTGTAACTATACTTGAGACCTTAGAACTTATATCTCAAGATGGGTGGCGCATTTACGCTGTGAATGTCTATGGGCTCCAGTAACCACTTAACACCAGGTGGGCTGTGAGCTCGTCCACCTATGTAAGCAATAAAAAAAAAGACAATCGCCGAAAATCTACAATAAAAAAAGTATTATATTCCATTTTCAACGTATTCAACGTTTTATATTGCCTGCGTAGAGACAATGATAACAAAATTCGATGCCTCCAATGAACACTACTCTAACTCCAAATTCGTAGGTTTACAGGAGGAGAGTTTAAACGAAAAAAGTTGATAAATATATCTGCAATATATATATATATATATTTTTTATTGCTTAGATGGATGGACGAGCTCACAGCCCACCTGATGTTAAGTGGTTACTGGAGCCCATAGACATCTACAACGTAAATGCGCCACCCACCTATATAATAAAGATAATAAAGATTTTATGGTTTTTTCTTGTGTAACTAGTTGATTTACTCTTGCTTCGAAACCCATTAATAATGAATTTGTAATACTTTTAAAATAGTGAAGCGATTTGCGTGAAAAACGAAAATTTCAAAATTTTGAGTTAAAGTAGTGTTCATTGGAGGCATCGATTAATGATCCCTGAGAACGAGATTATCGACAATCTCATTACTGAATGAAGTAAATCTGAAGAGGCTCGCGTGTAGGTGTCCCTGTCCAAAGATGGAAGTATAAATCTAAAACTTGACGTCGAACCTGTATTTCTTAATTCAGATGTGAACTATCCCTTCACTGTGTTTAGAAATCCCAACATTGTAATATCGATTGTTGATGCCAACTTCGCTTTAACTTGCCAATACGCTTTATTTCATTTTTCAATGTAAGCCAATTTTTTTCAATTGTTCAATGATAAATATAGATACTTTTCTGGTGTTGAAGACAGCAATACTCAATCAAATCATTCTATCTTTTGTATTCAGTGTTCAAAATAATTTTTTATTTTATTTATTTTATACTTATTGTACACAAAAGAAAATACAATAAAAACAGATTTAAAGAATGTCTAAATACTATGTACAAAGGCGAGCTTAACTCATTCATGAGTTTTGTTCCAGTAAACCATTAGCAGAGAAAAATACGATGTATAAGAGGGGAAAAGTGTACAATATAAAAGGTATTAAAGCATGACTGATAACTAAGCTTTGAAAAAAAAAAAACTTTGAAATTAATAATTTTCATCGATAAAATAGTTCTCGAATTTCATATTACACGGTACACACACCCAATAATTCTTATTGTACTCCAATAGCGCTGACATTTTTGCATAATACCAATTCCTTTGTGCGATTCCCTGCTTACATCGTGAGAAAGTTGGCCAAGTTCAATGCCAGATGCCATGATTGTGTTAAAGTAATGACTGAAGCAGCTTCTTACGTGAAATTAAGGGTTGCGGCAATAGAGACCCGCGTTCGCTTTCAATAAGCCATTGTGGAATCGTCTAGAATTGAAAGAAACTAGATTATTTGTAAAGAGCTTGCGTTGCGTTCATAGTTCTCTCGCCTAGCCTGGGAAAAAATCTATAATAAGAAATTCTTGAACAAATGCTTTGAAGAAATGATTTAATTTCTATACCAAATACTGTCTCAACGATGTTATAATATATGTGGAGAATGAAGTACCTACCGCAATTCATATTGAATTCTGAATAATAATTAATTAACAAGACTATTAAAATTCACATATTTTCCGCTGTATGAAATGTATAAATTCTACAGAATTCATTCCATTAAAACTGTATTGAAAAACACATAACATTTCTTTGTTTATTGTATCAAAACGCAATATAAGAATAAAAGTTTTATAGCAAAGAAATTGTATACGAAATTAGTTTTGATTGCAGGGTTTTTTTTGTATAATTATAATTTTTGTCATAATTATATTTATTTACGTTTTAAGCTATTGCATAGCTTTTATCGCGGGCTTTGAGCGCGGTGATCGAATCAAGAAATTCCGTAACGAAAATAAAATCTAACACCCCCACTCTGCCTACCATGTAGCGCGCGTTCAACACATTCACACTTTGCGCTTGTGTAGTGTTTGTAATTAATCTCGCGGCGACGTCGCACTGCATGCGCATCATGAAAAGTCTGCCCATCTCTCTTTCGCGCAGTCTAGCTTATGAGTGTGAAGGGGACAGTTCATGTTTTGCTTTTATTAAGTTTTATAAATATAGCGTGGTCTTATTTTATTATTGTTTTAATCATGTTTTAATATTAAATGATTACATAGTGTCTACCCAAGCTACCTCTTTTAGGCTTTTTTTAGGTAGGAGTGAAGACGCTTCATGATAACTTAACTACGTTCCTCAACTTATTATCAAGTTTCATCTCTATCTCTGCCTAAAAATACGTAATACCTCATTCCCTACACAGTTCTCATCACTACGTAAATCGCAATGTATTTGTATGTTAAATTGAATATCAGCGATAACTAACCCATGAAAAGGAAATTGTATGTGAGCTATTATAAAACAAGACGTCTGTTAGTTGCTGTGAGCTGATGCACGTGCTGACGTCACCGGATGCCGCGTCTGCATTAATGCTCTTGGTTGGAGCGATGCATAAACGAATCTCAGGAACAAACACGTTGTGTTATAAAGATGACGTGGGTTTTTAACAGATGTGTTATAGCGTTATAAATTTATTTATTTGGCCGTGTAAATCTACTTTTTTTGTTATTATTTTTGGAAAAATATATTGTGATGCCATTTCTAAAAATGTTTGGGTTCTAACATTATAAAATTCTAGTGGACTACTGATCTGAGTATACGAGTATGAACATATTAGATTTGCCCTGAATTTGTCTGCTTATGTTCAGTAGTAAAAATAAAAACGTAAGTCTAATCAATTTAAATCGCGAGCTACTTGTAGTAGTAGTGGTTATGTATTGTAACCCATAGACACAGCCCACTGAGTTTCTTGCCGGATCTTCTCAGTGGATCGCGTTTCCGATCCGGTAGTAGATTCTGCGAAGCACTGCCCTTACTAGGGCCAGTGTCAGCAACACGCCGGTTTGAGTCCCGGGAGCTCACCTACACGTCAAGAAGCTGAAATAGCCTCTCAAGGCTATCGGCATAGGTAGGAAAAAAAAGACGTGTTGTAAGTGTTCTTTGTGTTTTGCTTTATAATCCTTGATCGGGGCAATAATTCGCACATAGTTACATTACTTGATATGAGAACATTGGATGTTATCTTTTAGACCACAATCACTTCAAAATTATTAGTCGATATCGCAGGAGTCCAAGACATCACAAGGTGCTCACCTTGAGGCAAAAGAACAGTCTCAATGGAACCAGTTAAATGACTATCCTATTCTACGAAGTTGACTGCGTGATGTCTTCACGCGTTTCACAAATTGACTTAGCAACTAATTAACATAACAATAGTCGTAAAAATGATAATTTAAACGTAAATATCTCGACCTTGAGATGTGTCCGGCTCCAAGTCGATTGGAAAGATAATTTAGAATCTGGATTTATAGAGTCAAATATGTAAAAGCTCTAACTATTTGGTCCAGTGACGAATCAGATGGCCCGTAAGTGTGTATTAGCAGTACATTTGAGAAGGCACCCATGTGTATATATATTTTATAACTAAGATTCTCTTTGAGGTTTCTCCTCCCTTCCTACGATGCCCCGCCATCTCTTTTCGCACCAAGTCCACCGCATCGGAGACCTCTCATGCGACCTTTTGCCGTCCTGGTATGACAAGGCCTCACAAGGCGTCCCACGGTCTGGTTAACTTGTTGCGAAACTTGTCCGAAAGCTACCATTCGATTCTATGCTATAGACAATAGACGATACTTGATGCCGTGTTCTTGAAGTATCGAGATATTCGTAAGAAACCCGAAGCCGTCTTCTCCAGTACCACATCTCCAGAGTGTCCATGTTCTCTTCTTACATTTCTAGCACGGCCACATCTCAGTAGCGTGTAGAAATTGGCCTTCGTGGTCTGAGTTAGGGTCTTGTTTACCCTTGTGGCTTCGAAGAAAATAATTATCAATTAGAATTATAGAAAAGCTCGAATGATAACATAATAACAGATTGTTAATAATTGTTAATCTTAAATAATAATAAAAAGTGTAGATATAGAATATAAACACGGCAAGCTAACTTCATTGAGAATTGAAATACCGTTGTTCAGATGTAGCTGGCGTATTTCTTAAAGGTCCCCCGATCAGCATTGTCCCCAATTATTTATATGTCTCTCCTTTGTTTAATGAGGCTTTCAGGTAAACAGTTACTAGGTATAAGTATACGCTATATACTTTAAACGTAGCTTAAGCCCACGGTTCGCCTATATTAAATTTGTAGCATTAAATTAATGGAACAACTATTTCTGAAGGTTTTTTTTTTTTTATTGCCCTTGTAGGTAGACGAGCATACGGCCCACCTGATGGTGAGTGGTTACCGTCGCTCATGGACTTCAGCAATGCCAGGGGCAGGGCCAAGCCGCTGCCTACCGCTTAATACTCTCCATAATCCTCGTTTGAAGAAGGACATGTCATAGCGCTGGGGAAACACTGTGGAGGGGAGCTCATTCCATAGCCGGATGGTGCGTGGCAAAAAAGATCTCTGGAAGCGCACTGTGGATGACCGCAGTGGCTCCAGGTAGTATGGATGAACTCTACTCCGGTGGCGGGCGGTGCGGTGGTAAAAACGAGATGCCAGTATCATCTCGAATAATTCCTCAGAGCACTCCCCATGGAACATACGGTACAAAATACAGAGGGAACCGAAGTCCCTCCGCAGACCCAGAGGTTCCAAACGATCCGAGAGAATGGGATTATCGACAATCCGAACGGCCCTCTTCTGTAGGGAGTCAAATGGAAGAAGCTGGTATTTGGGAGCCCCGGCCCAGAGATGGGAGCAGTACTNATCCTGAACACATCCCGAGGACGTAGCTTGGTCTCGCCCAGGAGCACAACCTCAGGGTTGTACTCCCGGGCGAGGACCAAGAGATCGTTCTTGCGGGGTTTTACCCCGCCGGGGTTCCAATAAATGATGCGCAGTTCCTGGCTAGCCATTGAACTGCGCAATCATTCGGTAGAACCCCGACAGGAGAGCCCCGAAAGGGCTGGCTCCTGAGGCGATCTCGCGGATAATTCCGGAGATCACCTCAGACAATTTCTCCCAGAGCGCGAGGAGCCATGCAGCAAAGCCGGCAGGTTGTGAGGCCTGCCGACCGCTGCGCTGCCCGCGCTGAGGGCGGGGGGGAAGAGGAGGCTGACTAGTGTAAGGTGGCGCGCTTTGATGGGCCTCGGATAATACCGGGCCTTCATTAGTCGAAGGTTGGTCGATGTGTGAGGCTTCAGTAGTAGACATTGCCTCAGCTTGGGTGGTTTGAAGGTCCGGCACAACTGGCTCGGTCGTAATAGGTGGGTTGTTACTATTTGCCTCTTTTTCTTTTATTTTTCTTAATTTCCTGTTTAGCTTTTTCTTCCTATTTTTCTCCCTCTTTCTGTTGACTGTGGACGTGCTCTGGATGTTCTGAGTGAGAGGCGCTGGCTTGCTTACTGTTGTAGTAGTAGAAGAGGAAGCTCGACCACGAGGAGTAGGGACAGGCTTGTTTGTTCGCCTCGGCGGGTTTGCCTGTGCCATCAGCGTGGCCGCTGACGGCATAGCCTCCACTACCGAGGCAGACGGAAGGGTACTAGGAGGGAGAGGGGCTGGGGTTTGGGAGGATTTCCCTTTCCCCTTCCCCTTCCCCTTGGGGATGGGTGCGGTCACAGGAGCAGCTACTGGAGCTGGGACATTCCTGGGCCGAGGCACCGGTGGAACAGGAGGGGGGATGATTACTCCCATCATCCTGGCCCTCTTGCGGTATACCACACACCGCCGATCGGTGGCGGCGTGGTCCTTCCCGCAATTAGCGCAGGATAATGGGCCATCCCTTGGCCTCGGGC
Organism: Bombyx mandarina; assembly: GCF_003987935.1. Next base: position 635,505 of record NW_021011568.1, read on the forward strand.
AGTCCGCCACAATGTGCTCGCCGGCACATCGAACGCAGCGGACCGCACGGTGACAGTTCGTGGACGCGTGCCCGAAGGCCTGGCAGCGGTGACACTGCGCAGGCCCCCGGGTTGGACGCCATCCCTCGACCGTCACCCCCGGCAAGTATAACAGTTCGTTAACTGAATACAGCCGGGCGAGGTCACCCTTGGAGAGGTGGTCCAGAGCCACGAAAAATACGCAGCCCTGTCTCCCCCTCTTAGCCTGGATACACCGGGCATATCGGGCAGGAAAGCCCAGCTCCTTGAGGGCGTTTGTTACTTCCGCCGCATCGGTGTCAGCAGGGAGACCCCGGACAGCCACCTTCGAGGGTATTTCCTCCGACAGCGCATAACAAAACCATTTAATGGCTTTGTCTGCGGCGGAGGCCCTCGAAAGGTAGTCCTGAATCACCCTATACTCCTCCGCCGATGACGGCAGGAAGCGGAAACCGGCGCCGTGGGGTCTGGCAGAAGGAGCCCTACCGAGGCGCTCCCTAATGGCCGCCATATGGCGAGACCAGTTCGGGAGAGCTTCCACCATGATAGGTGGATGACGGCGGAGCTCCTCCTGGGCCCGACCCCTCGGCCTCGGGGGTAGGGGAACTTGCGGTTGGGTAGGTTTGGGGCGTGTACCTACTGGGGGTTGGGATGCGGCTATGGTCGCGTAGGACGTAGAGGGGATGGGTTGTTGGGCTTTGGTGGACTCGAGGTCCATATATCTGGTAGAGTCCAGATTGCCCGCCGTGCCGCTTAGGGCGGGGGCACCTCGAGTCGAATCCACCGGGATAGGGGAAATGGTAGGGGAGGGGGATCGGGGAGGGGATCTAAGTAGGCGTGGGGCTACCCCTGTCCTGACGGGGGCCCTCGGTTTGGGAACAGGTTTGACTGCTGGGATGGGACTCCCAGTAGGGGATGAGGATCGAGATGAGTCTGGAGTGGAAGATTGGGAGGAGGAGGGGGAGGAGGACGTGGCCTCGCTATCCTCTCCTTCCGATTTAGAGGAGGGACCTAGTCGCGGTCGTTTGTCTTGGTCCTCCGATGAACCTCGGTCGGACTCAGACCTGGCCTTCTTTCTCGGCCGAGGAGTCCCAGGGTAATCGGTCGACAAGGGAAGGAAACCTTCCCCCGGTCCGATCCCCTGGGAGACCCGGGCCGAGACCGAAGGTCCGGCCGAATCGTCCTTACCGGGGTCCATCGGGACCGGTCGGGTTCGTGGGATTGGGCGACGGGCGTATAGTTCGTCCATTGCTTGACGTCCCTTCCGGGACGGGCCGGGTGTGCTGACGATGGGGGGAGAAGCCCCACCAGACATGATTTGGCTATCCTAAGTCGGTCGCGCGGACATCAATAGCACTCTCACTAGCATGTCAAACAAAACTGTCTAACAAGGTTCTTTACCGGTTGACAGGTAAACTATTGCTGACCCTATCAATTACTGCCAAGTTATTAAAATAGAGAGAGAAGGAAAGGTGAATTTTAGAAAAGGTACTTACTATATTACTATAGTATCTAATATCTATAGTTATCGGTAAGAGCCATGTTCAACTTAAATTAGCTAGAAAAATAATCAAAATAATCAAAATCAAAATCAAAATTAACAATTAACAACTGGACAATAAGAAAAAGGAATTAGGAGAACAAAATTAGAATTAATATAATTAATAACTAAAAATTTAGTGTTTATATACGCTAACGAATAATCATGTACGGATAATGTTACAACACGACAACAAACTACAATACGGAGGCGGCTGCGGCCATCAGCGCCTACCACTGGTATTAATTAATAATTACTAACTAAATCATTAAAGAAAGTTAAGTTTAAATGAAAGAATTTATATTGATATCTAATGAATGACAATCACATAAAAATAATAAAATAAAATAAGAGATAAAAGATGAATTCAATACTATTTATATCCTTTAATAGTAGTAGTAAGGGTGCAACCAAGACGGCAAGGTCACAGGGCCGGATCGCACCGGGTTTGAAAATCCAGAAACACAAGTTCTGGATCTGGAAGCCCAGAGTTCAACGGCCGAGCGATCCACAACCGCCAGGTACGAACTCCCCTTCCCACTCAGTACTACACCAAACACTACTAGGTTCTTAAAATAATATAATGAATGGAAAATAATAAGTAATAAAGTTAAAAGTTTCAATCAAGTGACACAAAATGCTATTTAACAGGGCAACACGACCGAAAACCGCAGCCAACAACCGTGCACCATATAAACGATGAGTATGCGATGAATATCGACAGGGACAGCTTAGCACTGCCGATCGGTATGCCAGATTTTAAATTACGGTGTGAAACTGTTTATTTGGATGGTTTGAAAATATTTATGTATAAGAGGGTAGAATTGAAAAAGATATGAATTGAATGTGCAGTCTGTATATAATTGCAACTCGTTGTTATTCGCTTAGAGCGAGACGGCACTACAAACTACTTGAATGATTGATTAATTAAAATCTTAACTACTTAACTATTTACGATTATGGATAAGAAATCTGAACTGAATTAAAGCTAGTAATGAATTAATTATAAAGGGAAAACAATTATATACAATCTACACTAAACTTAAGCTAAGACCTACCTGTAAGGGCTCCGACGCCGCAGACCTGTGGAGGATTGGCCTTCGGGTGTTGGTAACAGCCCCTCCTAACCCCGAAGGGTAGGGGAGGACTGGGAACAGACACGGGCGGCCAGACTCGATGGCGCTCACGAAAACCAGTTTTATTACCAAATAAAACGGCTTCGCAGCTTTCACAGGCTGATCGACACCTACCCGCTATTAACCAATGTTAAGAATAGAATAGTGTCAATCAACTCACCTGTTCCCGGGTCCTGCGTTACGCTGTTCGGAATGTCTCCAACCCGAAGCAGCACCGCTAGATGAAAACACACACACTGTGGGCACACACTAACTGTACAGCACAACACAGCAAGGGGCCACTTAGCCTGGTGTCCCGGGGGATTGAACCCTAGGAAAGAACTGGTTGGCTGCCTTTAATCCGAATGCTGAGACCGGGTTTCTGCCCAAACGATATAATTAGAGTCCACGAGGGCAAAGTTGCAAGCGATAGCAATACTATACACAACATTGTTGGACGGTTAAATTTGAGAGGACTAGATTTCGGAGGTGAGGGGCTATTTAAAAACACTCTGCTTCATGGTTAATATAATTATATTTCAAACACTTTGTACACTATTACACTATTACAATATTTTATTTTTATAAAACCCTAAGATGTTGCACTGTCTGTGTCTAGATGAGAAGCTATTGTCATCACCGAAGAGAAGACAATTATCTGTTTTAAGCATTTAAATAAGCATTGTAATATTCGAAAACTGTTACTTTACATGTGACAAGTGTTGCCTGCCATTATTTACATATTCAAACTCCAACAAACATTACACACAAATTTACTCAATAACAAATTCCACATTTATCACTACATAGTATAAAACAAAGTCGCTTTCTCTGTCCCTATGTATGCTTAAATCTTTAAAACTACGCAACGGATTTTGATGCGGTATTTTTTAATAGGTAGAGTGATTCAAGAGGAAGATTCATATGTATAATAACATCAATCAAATAGTGGAGAAATAAATAATAAATTATAGCTTCCGAAGCTTTGTAGTCGTCGTGGCCTAACGGATACGACGTCCGGTGCATTCGTGTTGAAGCGATGCACCGGTGTTCGAATCCCGCAGGCGGGTACCAATTTTTCTAATGAAATACGTACTCAACAAATTTAATGTTCACGATTGACTTCCACGGTGAAGGAATAACATCGTGTAATAAAAATGAAACCCGCAAAATTATAATTTGCGTAATTACTGGTGGTAGGATCTCTTGAGAGTCCGCGCAGGTAGGTACCGCCACCCTGCCTATTTCTGCCGTGAAGCAGTAATGCGTTTCGGTTTGAAGGGTGGGGCAGCCGTTGTAACTATACTTGAGACCTTAGAACTTGTATCTCAAGGTGGGAGGCGCATTTACGTTGTAGATGTCTATGGGCTCCAGTAACCACTTAACACCAGGTGAGGTGTGACGTGTGTGCCACCAGGTGTGAGCTCGTCCACCCATCTAAGCAATAAAACCGAAGCGAGGGCGGGTCGCTAGTTATTTATATAACACGTCGATTATTCGACCGTACCCATAGAATGTGTTTCTGACCTAACAATTTATTCGAAACTGGTTAAATAAAATATTTAAGAGAAGATAAAAGCAGGGAAAGGTAAACAAGGAAAGCTCTCGAGTCAGAATTTCGTATGGTTCATTTAACGCAGGTGAAGGTACATGAAAGCTGTAATGAAATACGGCGGTCGGCCAGCTACCGATTCTTATTATTTCATTCACCTTTCGGTACATTTTTACTTGATACATTTTCAAATTACAGTGTAAAATATTCAAATGATGATATAATTGTATTCGTGCAATCTCTATATATTAATACGTGAAGCAAAAACTTTGTATCCCTTCTTACGAAAATTGCGCGGACGGAAGAATATGAAATTTCCCACGCTTATAGAGAATATAGAGAAGAAGTGCACAATGCTAATATTTTTATTAAATAATTCATAAAAGATACATTAAATCAAGAAAAAAAGCATTACACACACTACCATGTATTTGACACACACACGCATCCATACTATTTGTTTAATGTGAAACTTTTCTTTGCAGTCTTTCAGTTATTGTCTGTCAAATTGAGAATAGATTAAATATTGTTTTCTCTTTACTAATATTTGTCTAAAGTGTAGTTTTGACGAAATCTGTGATTGAAGAAGTATTTAATAGTCTTTGACAATAGAATCATAATAGTGTACAAACTTATAATTTCCATTAGTTATAGTCGAATTTCGACTACCAGGGGACCTCTAGTATTATATTAATACGTGAAGCAAAAATTTTGAACCCGTGTTTACGAAAATTGTGCAGACGGAGGAGTATGAAATTTGCCACGCTCATATAGAATATAGAAGAATATGAATAGAATATAGAGAAGGAGTGCACAATGTTATTTTTTTTTTAAATTATGCATAAAAGATACATTAAATCAGTAAAAAAACATTACATACACTACCATGTATTTGACACACACAAGTATGCATTTACTGTCAAACTTTTCTTATTGCCTATAGTTTGTGGTCATATTCAATTGAGAATACTCGTAAATTAAATATTGTTTGTCTTTATTAATATTTGTCTTAAGTGTAGTCTTGGCACAATTTGTGATTATAGAAGTATGATATATAATTTCAATTAATTAAAGTCGAATTTCGATTACCGGGGGACCACTAGTGTATATAATTGGAGGTATAAAATTGATGATTCAAGAGTTGAGAAATTGATGAGTCCGGTGAGGAGGCAGTCTTCTCCCGGTGATGGCCACGGGGCGACCTGAAGGGGTAGAGGCTGCGTCCCACACTATTGTCACTTTAATGCGCTGTCACCAAGAGCATGGGATTGTGCGTCGTCCGAAAATACTGTTGAAAAGCAATCAGATCGGGCGTCCTAAGGGTGACGCGGCGAGTCTGGTTGTAGTGTTGACCGCGGGAACTCCCACACTCTGGCTGGGCTCTGACCTCGGGCGGAGATCGGACGTCGGGTGTAAGAATGCAGGGGAGTCGTTTAGGGCCCTAAAATATCCTTGGGCTCACGGTTCGCAGTCGCGGACCAGTCCCACACACATCGCGCGCCCCCTAGGCGCGGTGAACTCGCAGTATATTCGACCCTCGCCTCCAGAAAACAAAGAGTAGCAGCATTTACGTTGTTGATGTCTAAGTGCTCCGGTAACCACTTAACACCAGGTGAGCTATGAGCTTGTCCAAACATGTTAGCAATTAAAAAAAAAGCTTAATATAATCAGTTATGTGTATCGCTTGAAGCGAAAATACCATTAAAAGAATTGTTCATTATGAAATACTAAACTATTTTACGAGTATACTGTGTTAAAAATCGAAACCTATTCTAAAAACTTTACTTATTGGTCGTAAACTATGACATATTATGTTGTATTTTCACTTAAAACGAACTTAGTTTTGTTACAAACTCATTTCGTATCACCAAAGACATGTTACTTCGACTAACTTGTCACGCCTTTGCTCTCTTATAAATTATCTAGTAATATTTTATCACTGAACATAGAGTGCTTGTTCCGACACAAATTCTTTTTTTTGGTTTATTTATTGCGTGGACGGGTGAATGACCTCACGCCGCTGGGAATGGGCAGACCAGCCTGAAGTCCACTTTAGAGTACTGGAGCATAGAGACTACTAAATATCCTACATGTCTGCATTGTGTCAAATATGCACATACCTATGCAGACTCGTTGCCTTACCGTTATAACAAGTTCTTGATTCACTCGTTGTGAATATTACTCGTACATCCTATGCACTTAGAATAGGTTCGAGAAATCTATTACAGACTTAGTATTATTGACACCACTCTTAATATTTGAACCCTAGTATATTCACTTCGTTCAATACGATTACATCCGGCTTAGATTTTAAGTCACAAATACTCCATAAATGTAGTGCATATAGCCACGGGTATCGGAGACACATAATAATATATCGAAACAAGAACAACTAAATAAAGATGCTAACAAAAAAAGATAAAAAGAAAATAAACCAAAAATGTTTTTTGGTTTATGGTTTATTTTTGGTTTTATTTTTGACCCGGCAGACTTCGTAGTGCCTAATTGATAAATAAAATACCTCTAAACTTTTGTATAAAATTAACTTAAAACAAACAAAAGGAATCCGTCCGACGGGGGACAGACACATCAAAGGAAAAACAAAATTGTTATTTTTATTTAATTCCGAGCATTTTCATATTTATCTAAATTGTAAACCTTCTCTGGACCTCCACAAATAATTCAAAACCAAAATTAGCTAAATCGGTCCAGCCGTTCTCGAGTTTTAGCAAGACTAACGAACAACAATTCATTTTTTTATATATAGATATAGATTTATGTTAAAAATCACTAAGCGTTTATAAAATAAATCCAAAAATAAATATAACTTGCTCCATTATTTAACTTTAAGGCCTTGTGTGCATTTCGATCGAGAAACTTTTATGCGGGCGGGACCCCTCCTCCGGAAATTTAAACGGTCTGTTTTATTACGTCGATAGGATAGTTTGTTTGTTTTCATATAAGAATTACGGGAACAGGACGTTGTTTAGAATGTTGATGTGTCCAAGGAGTAATATGTGATTGTCGGTACACTTGAAGTTACTTGTGAATGAAGACAACCTTTTCTTTATTCTTTATAGACAAATTCACTTCAACCTGGTGTTAAGTGATCACCGGAGCCCATAGACATCGACAACGTAAATACCGCCACCCAACTTGAGATACGATTTCTTAGGTTTCAGTTTTTACAGTACAGCAGCTGCCCCACCCTTCAAACCGAAAGCCATTACTGCTTTTTATTTATTTATTTTTTATTGCTTAGATGGGTGGACGATCTCACAGCCCACCTGGTGTTAAGTGGTTACTAGAGCCCATAGACATCCACAACATAAATGCGCCACCCAACTTGAGATACGAGTTCTTAGGTCTCAGTTTTTACAGTACAAGGGCTGCCCCACCCTTCAAACCGAAAGCCATACTGCTTTACGGCAGAAATAGGCAGGGTGATAGTACCTACCCGTGCGGTCTCACAAGACGTCCTACCACCAGCAAACCTTTGAAATAGAAGCGAATTGTAGGTAGAAACCTGGTTATATCTGCTGTGGAACAGATATCCAGTTTTCCAGACTGAAGAGTAGATTTAAAAAAAAAAAATAATAATTTACAAAGTAGATTTCAAGGGGCTTTCACGTTTGTAATCAGGGCAAGGCATAAAAATCAACACTTGTTACTAAATATCTGTTGTACCGTTAAGTAGGTGCCAAAGATAGTATTAATATTTTTTGGGACAGATTTTTACTTCCAGTTTTGAAATTCAAATGAAATTGAAATATATTCGTGATTTGTATGTTTGTTGTTGAGTTTGTATGTTTTATACGAAAATAGCTGGTCCAATTACGACTTTACAAATATAAACTTCATACCTTCTCACACAATACGTCACAAAAGTTCGGAGAAAAACTGGCCAAAGATAAGTCACCGTAAGCGAAGATAAATAATGCAAACGCTAAGCCGATGACAAAATAATAAAGCACCCAAAACGCCCAAGGGACCTGAGTTTCCTCAGTAACCGTTGTATCAATAGGAGTGATTGATACACCCACGAGACACCAACCCAAGAGATCCTCCAAATAAATCTTTGAAAAGTATTTTTGAAATAAATTTTATACCCCAGAGCGCTTTAACAAACATGTATACAAATCTAACGAAGTTAAAGAGTTTTTCTTCAGTTAGATTTTGACGATCGCTTTCAAATAGTCAAAGCGATAGTCATAGCAATGGACATAGATAAAACTTTGAATGTACTAATTTAAACAAATCGACAACCGTTGTGGAGATAATTTACGTCGATAGCAGAACTCTTAAGCTGTGTCATATTTCGCGTAATAGCTATGAATGTGAAACGTCAAATTTTTTACTTTTTAGGGAAAATAACATTCTTAACGCTTATGTAGCAGCTTTATGAAATATTGAATTTTTTTAATTTGTAAAGCTTCGATTCAAAATTTCTGTTTGTTCTTGGATCATATAGTTGCATAAAATTTACTCACAGTAAAACTTGACTATAGAAAAAAGTAAAATATTAAGTTTAAATACAGAAATCGAATTTGTTACACGTCGTAAGAGACAAATTTTAATACAAGAATTAAAATGAAAAGAGGCCGTGGGTTTTAAATTAATTTTAATTGAGGCTAGAGAAGCGTGGCAAATAAATTTTACACATTGATTTTATCACGTAAACTATTAGTCAAGGAAGTCCTGCGATTGTTAGGAGAGCGTTTGCCAATGCTATTTTACGATTTCATAGATTAAAAGTTTTTCGATTACATAAAAGGATATCCGAAGGCGCAGCATTAAAATAAATACGTTCAAGTACATTTTAAATATCTATTATTTTATGGATAAACTTATATAGAACTATAATATTAGTTACTTTACATTCGTATTCGTATGTCGTATCACTGTTGTCAGAGCGGTCGTGGTCGTTATCGTTATCCAGCATCATTGCTGTAGGCAGATGTTATGCGCCTCACGAGCAATCGACTGGATCTGTACTTTTTTTTTTCTACCTACTCTGATATCCTTGAGAGGCTATTTCAGCGGAACCTTAACTAGTAGGTGAGCTCACGGGGCTCAAACCTGACGACGTTGCTAAGACGAACCCTAGCAAGAGCCGTGCTTCGCAGAATCTACCACCGGCTCGGAAACGCGACCCACTGAGAAGATCCGGCGATAAACTCAGTGAGCTGTGTCTGAGGGTTCTTGATCTGGTCGGTCCATCGCATATTTATATAGTACTAGCGACCAGCCCTCGCTTCGCTTTGGAAACATGAAATTTTATTAATGATAGCGGAGTCCCGCGATGTTACCTGCGGTTATTGTCGTACCACGTGTGACATCGCAGGGCGAAGCTAGTCTACAAAAAGGCCTAAGTTACGTCTTATATCATCAGCTACCTATCAGTGAAAGTCTCGTCAAAATCGGTCCAGCCATTCCAGAGATTAGCCGGAACAAACAGACAGACAGACAGACAAAAATTGTAAAAGATGTTATTTTGGTCTATGTACCGTATATATATTCATATGAATGTAGGAAATAGCGGTTATTTGAATATTACGAAAAGACACTCCAATTTTTTTTATATGTATACATTACATTAGACCGCGCGAGGACGAATGTTTAAATAATTAAAATGTTATGTTAATGTTCGGACTATAGGAGAGTGACTTGTTAAAAGTAAAATTCGGGTTATCCGCAACAAATTTTAGTGAAGTTTCAAAACATTACTTGTACGGGCTTTGATTTTAGTTTACATAAGGGCTTCCGATGGCGGGTTAAATCTCTATCTGATGATTTTCAAGCGAAGTACATAATCCCTTTGTAATAAGGTGACTGCAAAACTTGCATACGGTCCGGTCATGACTTATGCAAGTGTAGAGTTCGCTCACGCGGCCCGCACTAATTTGAAACCCCTTCAAGTCATTCAATCCCGTTTTTGCAGGATAGCCATCGGAGCACCGTGGTACGCGAGAAACGTGGATCTTCACGACGACATGGGCCTAGACTCCATCATCCTCCATTTGCAGTCGACATCAGTGCACCATTTCGCGAAAGCGGCACGACACGAGAACCCTCTCACCGTGGCCGCCGGTAACTACATTCCCGATCCTGCGGACCGAATGGTAAACAGTCGACTTTGCCCTAAATACGTCATTTCGAATCCTCTCGATCCATTAACGGTGCTTTTAGGTATCTCAAGCACCAGCTACTGTTCTTGTCGAACCCGTCGCTTGCGACGAAGGGGTCGGCGAGTAAACTAACTATAGACAAAGCTCACTGAGTTTCTCGCTAGATCTTCTGATTGGATCGCCTTACCGATCCAGTGGTAGATTCTGCGAAGCACTGCTCTTGGTAGGGTTAGTGTTAGCAACGTCATCAGGTTTGAGCCCCGTGAGCTCACCTACAAACGTTAGGGTTACGCTGACAGAGCCTCTCAAGGATATCAGTTTAGGTATAAGGAAAAAATAATGGGTAAAATAAACCAGCTGAGTTTCTGATCTAATTGATGGGTCGCGATTCCGATCCGGTGATGGATTCAGCGAACCACAGACACAGTCGAGTGCGAACTATCGGACTAGTAGGATCACTTGAATACACGAAAAGGGAAGTATACTGCTACATGTAAACAAGTTTCTTTTTTATATTACTTCACCGAGCGTGAGTGACCACCACGATGATGACGTCACGCCGTCTAAAAACATCCACGACATCGTCGCTCATTGTAATATTTTAAGACGTGTTTTATTGCAATTTACAACAAAAAAATCTGGATGTGGATAAGAACGTGTGTCCGTCATGATTCTTCATACATATTATGCGCTGCCTCCGGTATAAACAAACCTTGCAATACTTTGTGACTGTGAAACAAATTAAATCATCAACACTTTACAATATTTATAAATAGACACTATTTATGTTAGAATTAAAGTATGTTAATTGATAGCAAGGCATAAGACGTAGCCTTGATGAAGATAATATGAATATACACATACGTTGCTTTCAATTTATACATAGCCGGTGAGCAAAATTCGAAGCAACGAAAAGGAAGGGAATTTTGCTTTTCAAAAAAAAAAACAGCATTTAATTTAAACTCAACAACCGAAAAGGCGGTACTTGTACGTGCATTAGCGAGATTGGCTTAATTTGAAAACGTCGCTTCTACCCAAGCCCTGTATTTCGCTGAACTATTCAGGCGAGAGCAAAGAGATGTTGATAACGGTAACATTGCAAATAAATGCAAATTAAACTACAAATACATTGTATATTTCAATTCTGTTTTTTAGTTGTGTATTTTTTATTAGATCATAGATGAACAACGGATTATTGCAGTGATAAATGTGGATATTGAGGTGCGGAAACTATTTTCTTTTATTTTAAGACTAGCTGACCCGGCAGACTTTAGACTCAATCGATAAATAAAAGACCTAAACTTTTGTATAAAATAAATTTAAAACAAACAAAACACGTCAAACGAAAGACAAAATTGTATTATATATTAATTTCTGAGAATTTTCATATTTATCTACCTTTTAAACCTTCCCTGGACTTCACAAATAATTCAAGACCAAAATTAGCCAAATCGGTCCAGCCCTTCTCGAGTTTTAGCGAGACTAACGAACAGCAATTCATTTTTATATATAGATAACCGATCCATTTCGTCGTAAACGATTAGTACGTAAAACTATTTTCCATAATAGAATTGTGCTTTAAGATTTCTTCATCTAAGTACCAGACTTGAGGACATCCTGGCATGGGGGAGGAAACCATTTACTTATTTACTAGAGTGGCTGAAGGATCCGAAAATAATCTTGGCCTCCAAAAGAAGGAACTCGTAATGATCCTCGCTCTCCGCTAATGCATACCAGTATTGGACTTCGGTATTGCGTGGAGTATTGGAGTCCAATAGTGGTATGGCAATCCGATTGTGAGATTATTTTTAACTTCATCAATTCACCGGTATATTGACTGTCCGATCGCTCACTTAAAACTCTAAGACGTGAAGCTCTATACCTCATCTGAGTATCGTCCTTAATTGGGAGGCCTTTCTCGCCCTCATTATGTTCGGTTTTGCCGAAATTTTGTTAATCTCACTATTTTTCATCTATTTCAAAATTTCTGTCTAAAACCATTATTTTAGTATTATTTATAAGTATTTTATTTAATTTGGTGGCCAATAGTCACCGTCGTTCAATCATACCAACGATGTTAGTGGCACAGCCAAACTGTTGAGGACTTTCCTAAGACCTCGTTTAAAGAAGGACATATGTTAGAGCAATAGCACTCAAGAAGCACCATGGAGGGAAGTTCAGTTCATCGAAGCGTAAATAAACTTTATTCCAGTAGCAGTGCGATGGTAAAAAGAAGACGAAGGAATCGTCTTGGATAATCAAATCCAATCCTCAAAGCACCCCGGAGCAGACTCACAGATGAAGCAATTTCAAATAACTTACGCCCTTCTGTTTGGTTTACTGAAAAAACCTTCTGGAACTGATCAACACAAATCAAAGGGGTAAATAAACATGTCATACAAGGGATGTGGTTTACTTTGAATAATCTCGAACAAACATGTTTACAGAACGGCCGTTTCATTTTGGGGGAATGTTTTATTTGTCATCATCGAGTGTTCAATCAGTTTTTAATATTAAAGATGTCTTAATAGTTTGTTTTCACTAGCTAGTCTCCACTTTTATTGCTTTAGATTGACAAATGTACAGGGCTTTGGTGTTAAGTGGGAATCGGAGCCTATGACTCTTTTTTATGATTCAAGATGTACTGGTGGCCCTTTCCAGTTCAACAGGGCAGTTGGGTAGCGATCAAAAACTTAGCCAAGAGGGGTGGGATTACGTAACAGCTGCCCAAGCGCCTCCGAAATAATCCTAACAACTTGCTACCGGATTGGAATCGCGACCCGCTGAGAAGATCCCACGAGAAACTCAGCAAGCCGATGCATGTGTTAGGTTGCACGTCAAACTCTTTGCCGAGTTCGACTAGGACAGTTAATGGGGTCCCTAAGTCTGCTCCTAGCATTAGAGTCCAAGAGTTAGTGGATGTAAGGGATCCATAAGGATGTGTTTAAGGCGTCGACGGTGACTAGCTTTTGCGTGATCAGGATTCGGAAAATAGTGAGCGGCGGCAACGATAAGGCAAATATCATGACACATGGCCATATCGAAGTAACGCTCCGACGCTGACTTCATGTGTTTTCGGATACAGTCTAAAACACACAGCCAAAGACGATTTCCATTTCCAAATTCTTCGAAATTGAAGTTCACTTGCTATCTCGGTCTTTATTTAAACTTGTGTTTCATTCCACAGAGGCACTTCTGACTACATATTTTATTTCTGACTATTAATGGTATCATCATTCACGAAAGTAATAGTCAAGAGGACATAGTTGCTAGTGCTTTTTGTAGCAAAGGGCATAGTATATAAAATTACTTTTATTATATTTTGTGAAAACGTCTTTATAAATATTTGACTAGAGTATGTTTCTGTAGATCTAATAAATTAGTGGTTTTAAAAATAAGTTGTGCCTTATATAATTTGTAATAAAAGTGGTTAGAGATCCAGATTGAGAAACATCTTCACAAAATATGGCGAGTTGAGATTGCTTTCTATACTAGGCTGCTGTATCCGAGCTATAGCAAAAGCTTCTTAAAGTATTTCAAACTTTTACTACACAATTATAGGAATAGCACTATTCGGCAAAACGGAGTAGGTATAACGCCACAGGGTAAAATCTTTTTTATTGCTTAGATGAGTGAACGAGCTCACATCCCACCTGGTGTTGAGCGGTTACTGGAGCCCATAGACATCTACAACGTAAATACCGCCACCCACCTTGAGAAAGTTCTAAGGTCTCAGTATAGTTACAACGGCTGCCCCATCCAACAAACCGATACGCATTACTGCTTCACTGCAGAAATAGGCGGGGTAGTGGTACCTACCCGTGCGGACTCACAAGAGGTCCTACCAACAGTTAATTTATTTTTATTTATTTATTTTATTTATTTATTTATTTATGTACACACAGAAAAGAAGACATAGTACAGAGTAATAGGAAAATTATGTACAAAGGCTTATTTCTTTAAGAAATCTCTTCCAGCAGACCTGCGAGAGGATAATGAGATTAATAATAAAAAGTGATGAGTGTGTGTAGAACAAATAGCACATAACTCAAATAACAAATACAACATGAGAATTATAGTAATGCACATACACATAGCAAATATTGTTAAACTTGAATACAAAATATTATAAGTAACAAAGTAACACTCGTATATACGAAGAGTATAGAACCATGATCATTCGGTTGATGAGAGATAAAATTGTTAATTAAAGTTTATTATGTTAAATAAAGTTTATTATGATATCTCACGAAATTAACAATATTACTTCATTCAAATAAATTTACCTTTACATGAAATTCATTGCAGATAAGCATTAAATTCATTCGGATGTAAAGTCTAATATCCTGAGAGCTGGCTGCTTTGAGTTCTGTTTCCTTTGTCTTTAGTAGTCATTGGATTTAACTCGGCCCACTTTGCGCTTTGTTCTCTGTAAAACACTATTCCCTCAGTCAGATGCAATGAAGTCCTACGTTAAAATAATATCTTGTAGGGGTGATTTAGTTAGGTTCTTCAATTGATTTGAATTGTACGCGTTAATCTACTTTCATGTATACTAAGCTGATAAACTCTGATAGATTAATTAAATTATAGTTTTCTGTAATTATAAAAACTACGATTTCATTAGGTAAATATATTATTACTGGTAGTGGGACCTCTTGTGAGTCCGCACGGATGGGTACCACTATCCCGCCTATTTCTACCGCGAAGCAGTAATGCGCTTCAGTTTAAAGAGTGGGGCAACCGTTGTAACTTTACTGAGACCTTAGATCATAGGTCTCAAAGTGGGTGGCGCATTTACGTTGTAGATGTCTATGGAATCCAGTAACCACTTAACACCAGATGGGCTGTGAGCTCGTCCACCCGTTTAAGCAATAAAAAATGTAAGCAAAATTATTTGTTTAACTATAATATTTACTCCACGATTTCTATAAGTTTGTAATATATAATATTAGAGTATACTACATTAGTTATATAGATAGTGGATAAGGCCACAATACTTCTAAAGTATAATAATATGGTGTATAATATTTACTCCTTTTTTAAAAATCTGTAGGTTACGTCTTAAGCCACGTTCATTTTATGAACTGTAAAAGTGACTCGAGGACCCTTGTAAAAGTCACTTCGAAGGCTCGAAGCAGATTATTTAGTACTGGATAGCTTCTAGATTTCAAATTAAATATGGTTTGCAATTATTTTACAGAAAGCTGTATTGGTATTCCATATTTGGTAGGAGCAGTATACCTTTAACGCTTCTTCAAACTTTTTCTAACGCTTCCCTATCAATTGGTAGTAATCCTTAAAGATAGATTTTTTTTATTGCCCTTGTAGGCAGACGAGCACACGGCCCACCTGATGGTGAGTGGTGACCGTCGCCCATGGACTTCAGCAATGTCAGGGGCAGAGCCAAGCCGCTGCCTACCGCTGAATTATAGAATAATACTATGAAAGCAAAATGGCCATCGTTTGAGACAACAGTACATTCATTGAGATGACTACATACCTTTTATGTCTAATAGGGCATTCCTGCATGAAATCTTTTCAACGATGAAATTCCTCCAAACGAGAGGCGCATAGTCGTCAACGGTATGAGACTCATACCTTGCGATATTTCGCAAGGAGTTCTCGGGTCATCTAAATTATTCATAGCACGGGATACTGCCGGCCGTCCGTACTGTCGCACTCAACTTTAGTATTCTCCTGTGTATGCTACTTACAGAATAATGTATTATGTTAAGATTAAGCGAAATACGAATAGGGTGCTTCGGATTAGCAACATAGAGCCTAAATAACCGTGAAAGTTTAATGACTTATAACTAAAGTAATAGTTCGATGGGAATTTTATTCTAATGACGAACAATGCAAGCATGTAGCAGGATTCCTTAATGCCATAAATGTATCTTGTTATCCTGCTTACTCTTGCTCCGCACCAGCATGACCAGACAGGGAGAGCTAGAGATCTCGCCCACATCCTGGTCACCTAATTGTTTCTGGTCCCCTCCGTATGACAGTTTTGGGACCCGCACAGGAGACCAAGACGCGGGTTGTTAGGCGACAGAGGGCTTTAGTCGGTTTAACTCCCAAATGCAACACCTACCTCCTCCCCCAATGGGAAATGGAAGTCCGGCAGTCTTAATTAAAAATAGGCTTGCCACTATCTTTCTCATTCCATAATGCACTATTGCATAATAAACGAGTGCTTATTAGATGATATTATGATTACGATGCTTTGCTATTGAACTAGCTCTGGGTATAATTACCCTTTGTGGAAAAAGTATTTTCGGTGCTCGAATCACAGAGTAAAAACAAAACTTCAGATGGATGAGTTACATAATTATGTTAATTTTTAAAACTAAAACGACTTTCATACTGGAAAGCAAGTACTTTGCGGTAGAACTAGACAGGATGTTGCCAATCCCAATGGAGACAAAATACTCTTTTTTGTTTTTATCTGGGCCGGGGGTCGAACCTCTCGCCAGGATCCCGTGCCTAAAGGACACGCCGGGTATATGAGACTTGACAGTCCACCTGTCGATATTGGGAGTAGACCGCAAGCTCAGGAATGGACACAAAATACACTCTACCACCACCGATTATTTTATTTTTCGATTGATTTTAAGCTTTCACGACTGTCTACCATCTATCTAACACTATTATTTAATTTAAGACTATCTGTTAAGTTGGTGGTAGTCTGTACCATGCGGTCCATGCCACCCATGATCGAACACAGTGGAAGAACGTCACATGTGGTCGCGATCCTCAGTAGTGAGGGAACAATATAGAAGAAGAAGAAGAAGAAGCGGAAGAAGTTAAGTTAGCTGCGGTCGTGAATTTAAATTTAAATTATTATTTAAATTTTGACAATCAAACTCATGTAAAAATGATGTTGAGAAGCTGTTAAAAAATAGTGTTTATTTTGTATTACATTGCAACTGCGAATCTAATTTTGTATAAAAACAATTACTTGCAAAAGCCATTTTAATGTGCAAACCCAAAAAAAGAAATATCTTATCGGAACGACGATTGTAATCCTTCAAGTGAAAAAAGATTCGACCCAAAACACAATCTTCACTTGGTTTTAATAATAAACGCTATTTTATTTTCTAAGCTTGCCATAAATAATGTAACAAGGAAAACATATTTTTATTTCGATTACATGACACATTTAATACTGTATTAGGTTGTACTGCATTAGGATAAGTGTTAAAATATTTGCATTTTTATTAAGAATCATTTTGGGTTTGGGTTTAACACAATAATTGTTGTGATTAGGTTTCGATTGTATAGCCATACTCTCTAAGAGCGTCATAAAGCATTATCAAGTTGGTTATATGTAGTCTGAAAAGGTTCTTCCAGCCACGTGGAACGTGGTTTGGAACATTACGACCCAGTTTGCTTAGTCTTGCAAACATATTAAATATATCTATATCTACTTTCAAATACTGTCATAACAAATCGATTCTCTTAATCACCTTGTTATTGCCATTTTATTTATATATTTTTTTTTTTTTTAAAACCAATTCCCAACCAACATTATCACCAAAGACAAAATTGAATAGTCCAATTAAACCAAACTAAAGGTAAGAAGCTCCAATGATATATTTGATAAATGAAGATGTTGAATGATGAGCAAAGCTTTCATTGGAGTTATTAAGCAGATTAGAAGCTTATAGTGACTTCACTGTAAATTAGTTTGATTGTTCTTAAGGTTGATATTTTGACAATTTTAAACATACTATCTACGATTTGAGTGCTAGAATACATATTTTATACAATGATGACATTTATTAAAATATTTTGTATGTTCGGCGCAACGTCACTATTTAGTTAAGTAAAAGTAGTTTAAGTTAGGTAACTGTTTCCTTAATGTTACGTATATCAACAACTGTTTAAGACGGTTTTCAAGAGAATTCATGACTAAGCTACACTCACTTTCTACTGTAAATACGAGTGACTATTGTCGCACAAAAAATTCCGACTCGAGCAGTCGAACGGAGCGGAGCTCTCTGTTGTTATCACTGTACACTTAAAATGTAATAAATGGAATTCATTGGAAAAGTGAGTCTTAATTATTGTCACTATAAAAGGCAATGATAATGATAAAGAGACTGGCGTCAGCAACGCTGACGTCATCAATTTAAAAACACCACGGTACCACCAATCTCCGTCATATCCAATACATATTTTATACTACACTAGCGACCCATCCTCGCTTCGCTTCGGAAACTATAATTTATTATTGATTTCTCCACTATTTAATGGATGTTATTATACATATTATTATAAACCTCTCTCTTCAATCACTCTATCTATTAAAAAAAATCGCATCAAAATCCGTTGCGTAGTTTTAAGGATTTAAGCATACATAGGGACAGACAGATATAGGGACAGAGAAAGCGACTTTGTTTTATACTATGTAGTGATATCATCATCATCAGCCTATAGCAGTCCATTGCTGGACATAGGCCTCTCCAATTGTTCACCACTGAGCACGATCCTCGGCTACTCTCATCCAGTTCCTGCCAGCCACCCTGCACCCTGCATGTAGTGCTATATCCAAGTAAAATTTAGGAACCAATTCTGAAAATGCCAATTAACTTTACTATTGAAACTAAAGCTATGCTTACGTCTAAGTTTTTGTATTTTTGATGGCTTAATAAAAACACTTTGTTTTCGGTCATGAAAAAATTTTCCTAGAATTGAGAAGCATTTTTTTTTAAGTTCCAATCGAAAAACAAGAACCACTAGTATTGCGTAACATAATTTACTGTTATTGAATCGGTTGACAAAATAAAAGTGCTTGAAAGAAAACTGTAGCAAAACCCTAGAAGTTATATATAGAGTTTATATTTTTGTTTTAACGGAGAAAATATTTATACATATTTGTATTTGTGACAAAATAATCTATTTAGAATGTTAATCTTCGTGTTATTGTGTCATTGTAGAACAGATTCACGAGCACTTAATGGCTACCCACTTAATGGTGCCTACTTAATGGTAATCATAAATGTCAACTCGAAAATCCCCGTGTACAATTACGTAACAGGTCATTTCGGGAGTTGAATTTGAACCATTAAGCTGTTCGCTAACGACCACGCTTCGTCCGATTCAATTCTCACATACGCAGCCGCGAGTATGGGACGCCTTTGTAGTACTGTGAAAATGTTCAGATGTTTTTTTTTTTTTACGTTGTATAAATTATATATTCACAGTTAATTTTGTAAAATAAAAAAAGAATGTGATATTTTTAAGATTCGAACACTAAACCAAAATGACAGTTTATTTTTTTTTATTTATTTACTTATAAATTTCTTGTAACGGCTGATTATAAATTTAATGGCCTTTTTTGGATTCTGGATTTGTTTGTTTAAAGTTATTTTTTTTTTTTATTTATGTACACACAGAAAACAAGACACAGTACAGAGTAATAGAAAAATTATGTACAAAGGCACTGCTTATTTCTTTGAGAAATCTCTTCCAGCAGACCTGCGAGAGGATAATGAGAATAATAATAAAAAGTGATGAGTGTGTGTAGAACAAATAACACATAACTAAAATAACAAATACAACATGAGAATTATAGCACATACACATATCAAATATTATAAGTAACACTCGTATATGCGAAGAGTATAGAACCATGATCATTCGGTTCGGATCATTCGATTAACTTAAAACTTGCAAATTATCTTACGTAATTAAGATTTAAAAAACAATCCATATTTTTTAAGTATCTCCTATAAACATGTTAATGATTCGATTAAGTTGTTAGTGCACTCTAAGTTAAGTATATATTTTAAGCATCTATGAGTAGGACTAGGAGCGAGTTCTTTGGGGCTTGCGAATGTTTTTTGGAGTTTACTCCTTAAGAATCGATTTACATATATAGGCCCGGGGTATGAAAATTATGGGGACCAAAATCGTACTAGAGAGTATAGCATGTCACACGAAATGCGTTATGCGCCTGATTGGCCAGGTGATGCGTGCGCGCGCCAATCAGGAGCCAACGCGCGGCCGCGTTATCGCAGGTGACGCCGGGCTGCTGCGCCGGCAGTCCGCCACAAAGCCTCGTACTGATCGCGCGTTTCTCTCATTATTGTATTTTCATATATTTGTTAGTCGTTTGTTTTGTGTCTCGTTAATTTGTTAATAATCTGTAGTGTATCGTGTTGTCGTAATATAGAACTATTTCTCGTATTGTTTCGTTTAATTTACCGACATCGTTTTGCTTGTGGCCGGACGCCGTTCGGGTTCGATTCCTGAACGTATCAACTGTTAGTGGGTTGATACCCGAATATAACCCGCTACAAATCATTTATTAATAAAGCTTATTAAATATAAACAATTCCTTCTATCAGTGAATGGACAACTTATATATTAATTGTAAAAGTGAATTATATAGACTTACTTAATTACCGCATCCACGTGTTCCGCAACTCCCGGATCATTCTCACTAGAATACGTAACTTCCATATTTTACTGTATTCAACTGACACAAATTTATATTTATATCCAGTAAACTCCAGTCGTGCGTCGGAGCGGACACACACACTTTTTTTTATTTTTTCAAAGTTTCATCTGCCCATTTGCTCGTACTGTGTGAAAAGACAAGCAATTAGGCGAGCACCGCCATACGTCACGGCGGACATGTTGCCGTGATGGCCACCTCGTCTCTGCTAATGGCACGGTCGCAAACTTAATTTTGTTAATAAAATTACGCAGACTAAATAGTTTTGAGGAGAATACTTTTATTCTAATTAGACATTTATTGTTGATTGATTCAACGCTTTAATGATATTTACGGCGCAGGGCGTTGTTAATTTTGTTCTCGGGTTTATACACTAATGTATTATTTTATATTATAAATTAGGTACTTAGGTAAATTGTTTAGATAATTTTGATGGATCCTCCTTAAGAGGAGGAGTTCATTAACATACAGACGAATAGAACAATTATATTTATATTAAGAAATGCGATATAAAAAAACTGTTTTAATCGACACGGACGCGTAATCACACAAGGTACTTAATGTAATCAAGACGAGGAGGTTGAAAAAAGGCACGAAGCAATTAAGAATTGTGTCTACTCCAGGAAAATAAATATTGGGCATCTTATCAAAGAAAAATAAATAAGATATATTATGTATATTTATTTCATATCAATTCTTTTACTTTCGAACTCTGGTGAAAATTTTACTAGTGGTAGGAACTCTTGTGAGACCGCGCCGGTAGGTACCACCGCCCTGCCTATTTCTTCCGGGAAGCAGTAATGCGTTTCGGTCTGAAGGGTAGGGCAGCCGTTGTAACTATACTAACTAAGATCTCATCTTGGAACTTATATCGCAAGGTGGGTGGCACATTTACCTTGTAGATGTCTATGGGCTCCAGTAACCACTTAACACCAGGTGGGCTGTGAGTTCGTCCACCCACCGAAGTAATAAAAAAAAATCAATTAATCAGCCGTCAAAAAATAAGCATTAAAAATAATCTTGGTTCTTCTTATCTTTGGTTCTTCTTTAATAACTTTGGTTTGGTTGTATAAATTTCTGGTTGTAAGTGTATCAAGAATAGAAGATGCGGAATGGCGTCATTGATATTGTAATGCCTATACCGGTTCCGAAGAGCTAGGCCGGGAGCCGGTTCATCTAACTGCCTCCAAAAATTAAAACCAACTTAAGTGTAGTTTACGGCCTTACGGACTAAAAAAATTTAAACATTCATCAAAGACAATACAGTTCACCTGAGGGTTGGTTGATGTTTTTGGAAACATAACGCAAAACACAATAGAAGGAAAAGCGCCTTTGTCGAAACGCGACCTCAACGACCAAACGAAAATATATAATGTTTAAAACAGTACCAAAAACCGGCGGTTGCTTTAAAAATAAAAACGCAATTATTTTTATTATAACGTGCCTGTTTACGTTTTTACGTGACCGCGAAATGTTTTTTGTTCTGAAAAAAATCAGTCTAAAGCCTTTTAACATTGCTCGGTCCTAACCCCTTTTATGAATGTTGAATTCAACGCCGGCCTCACTGTTATTACGCGTGTGGCAACCTTAGATGACGCAAAAATAATTGTTTTTAATTGTAAAACAATGTATTGTTACGCCGGTAAGAGTAACGCCATTTATCGCCGAATAGTCGAACGAATATCGAAGGATCCAGAATGCTCGAGAATGACAACGCCATCTATTGTCAGGTAGCGGAAACTGCTACTAGAGAGGTGTGGAATATTCTCGATAATTCTAGAGATGAGGTTATCGGCTATAAAAGCGTTGTAGGGATGGCGCGTAGTGAGTCAGTAATCGGAACTACTCGAAGCGAAACAGCGAACGGATCACCTGAAGCGAAGCAGAACAAGCGAATTGAGAGTTTTAAAGTGTTTGTTGAGTGTTTTAAAGTGTTTGTGAAGTGTTTAAGTGTTTTAAGTGCTGAATACAGGTTTAGTTGTACTTTGAGGAAATTTTTATTTATCCCGAACCCCAGCGCGTAACAGTATTATAGCAGCCTTTCCCAAAGTGGGCGATAACAACGTATTTCCGATATGAATATTATATTAAATCCTAATTGGAGTCCGTTTAAATCCCATCTATCTAGGCCAGACAGCAATGATGCGTGCCAGTAAGAATATAACAGCCATTTTACGCTTAGAATTCATGTCCCAGGTTTTGGGGTCGCATTGTAAAATCTGTAGTCTATCATGAGGTGTGATGTGACATCATCCAACTACAATATATATGTAGTCCAACGAAAACTTTGAAATTTAAAATAGAGGTAGCTCATTTTGTGATTAATAATATTTAAAAGTACATAGTATACCTATTTATAACACGTCAATTTAAAAAAAAAAAAAAAATTACATTTTTTGTTAATTTTTATGGATCTATTAAAAACATTTCTTTTAGTTTAAACTTTTCTTCCACATTCTATAGATAAGCATGATTTTATAATATTTTCTATCAGTTAAAATAAAGTCTATAAGCTTACGTTATGTAGTCTATAATTCAGTAAAATAAAAAGAATCGTCAAATTTATTAGTCTCTTTCGAAAATTTTATTGGAATTTTAATTTGTTACAAACCATCCCATTTGGGATCTTATTGCACAATTTAATTAAAGCATAATTTAATGTTTTCTACGGAAATTTTCAAATCCTTTTCCATTAAATTAACTTTAAAGTATATATCAGTTATCGGAAGCCTTCCGACCATGTCCGTCTTCATTATGATATCTACGTATTCACACGGCTCAGTAGTGGAGTTCTGAAATAGAAATTAAATTTATATTCTTCTTACGACACGGTTACGGTAGTGCTATAATTTTCTAGACATGTCTTCTAGTAGTATCGGCGCCCACTTACTTGTAATATTTTCTTCTTCTATTTTTAATCACAATTTTGATTTGGGAATGACAAAAAAAAGTCGAATAATTTTAGAAAATTTAATATAACTAGTGGTCCCGCAGTAGTCGAAATTCGACTATAATTAATTGAAATTATAAGCTTCAACATTATTATGGTCCTATTGTTACAGATTTCGCCAAGACTACACTATAGACAAAGTAATATTAAAGATAAACAATACTAACCTATTCTCAATTTGACTACAGACTTTAAGCAATAACAAAAGTTTGACAATAAACAAAGAGTATCTGTGTGTGTGTGTATGTGTCTCAAATACATGGTAGTGTGTGTAATGTTTTATTTATTGATTTAATATATCTTTTATGCATTATTTAAAAAAAAAAATAGCATTGTGCACTTCTTCTCTATATTCTCTAGAAGTGTGGAAAATTTCATACTCCTCCGTCCGCGCAATTTTCGTAAAAAGGGATACAATGTTTTTGCTTCACTTATTAATATATAGATTTAAAAATAATGAATAATATTAAAACTTACTTTCTCCGTGCACGATGTAGGCAGTTCCACACCGTAATGGAATAGCGATTTTGAAGTAGGATAAAAACCAATTGCAACATCATTCCATGTCAGTAATTGAACGATTGACTGGATTATCTCTGGGCTCGAAGCTTTGATATCCAAACCGCGGATCCTTATCACTTGACTTGCTGAATTAGCTAATCGATGTAGCCACATGATCTGGGTTGAACGTAACTAAAAAAAATATACCTTTTTAAGAAATATAATTACTTCAACATTTTGATATTGGTTATTTTGAGGATAATTACATTTAGTTCGAAAAATTATTTGGTTTCTGGGATAGAAGGATACTGATCCGTTACATTTCAGATCAAAAACATATTTCTTTGCAAAAAATCTGCAACATTTGATTGTAAATCATTAAACCAAGTAAAAATTCTTTTTGTTCTTAGGATTTAAAAGCCCGCTTTGTTTATACAAGTTTAGCCCCGAATGGCAAAGTATAGTTATTTTGTAATGAAAAGTTTTTTTTATTGCCTTTGTAAGCAGACGTGCGATACGGCCTAATTTATAGTTAGCAGTCTGTCAGTATAGAGAAGCGAGAAGACCTAGTTGTGGGAAATACGAGGTACAAAGGAGCGGCCAAATTCCGGTACCTTCACTGCACTGTAATAGACAACAATGATGTGTAATATGAGACCGAAATACGTGTACAAAATAACCTACGATGCAGTGCAGCCGTACATTCGATTCTCTCTTCGAAGTTAATAAGCAGGCGCATCAAGATTCGGGTATACAAGACTATAGTCAGACCGATGTTATTGTATGGATGCGAAGCATAGACGCTTACACAGAGAGAAGAGACAAAACTTCTCGTGACGGAGCGAAAGGTACTGAGAAAGATACTAGGACTAGTTCCGAAATATGACGGTTCTTGGCACGTCCGGAAAAACAAAGATGTGGAGAGGCTTTTTGGTGAACCAAAATTAAATATTCTGGGGTATGGGGGATGAAAATATGGAGGCTCGAATGGCTCGGGCGTGTAGTGCGTATGGAGCAGGACCGGGCTGTGAAACGGGTGTACGCGGGTGTACCGGAGGAACGCCGCCCCGTAGCGAGGCCCAAGTACCGTTGGTCTGACGCTGTGGAAGGAAATTTACGTGAGCTCCAAGTGTCGGTCTGGCATGGTGTTGTGCAGCGCCAGGATGAATAGCTTATTGTCGGAGGCCAAGACCCACTTCAGGGTCATAGCGCCAGCGCAGTAGTAGTAATAGTAGTCAACGATACCCATGGAAATATCTTAGCAATCAGCAATATCATGAGCATAGTCAAGCTGCTGCTTACTACTGAAGATACTTCTCAAACGTCCCATTGAATAAAAACGTGAGAGCACGCGGAAAACATCGTGGAGGAGAGAGTTCACTCTAATCCCGAAAGATAGATGGCAAACAAAAATTGAACGCACTGTAGATGAATGCAGTGAATCCAGAGAGAATGAACGAACTATACTTCGGAATAGACGCGCATAATACAGCTCCAGACTCGCAAGTGTCTGAACTGATCGAAATAACAAAACCCATAGAGCATCTGAAAACTTATAGTGCTGTTGTTGCAATGTGTACCAAACCACAAAATTGATTTCACTAGTCAATTTGGATACTACAAAATTATTAACGCTATACAGATATTAAGATCTTGCCACACGTGAGATGAGGCGAAACGGAGGGAAATTATAGAAGAACTCAATGGTATGTACACTTCGTGACATTTTAGTTGATGAAATAATAATAGAGAATGATGAAATAATAATAAAGAATAAAAACAGGTAATGTTTTATACATCATCGTCATTTTCAGCCTTTTGTAATCTACTGCTGGGCATTGGCGTTTTCTTTCTTGCTATAATGATCGATCGCCCGGCATTCTCATCCACGTCTACCCAGCCATCCTTATTCCTAATATTTCGGCCATTCCATTAGTGTCCTCACTTATCCTAGCTAAGTGTACAGCTCAACTCCATTTCATATCTGCTACTCTCTTAACACTAAAACTTTAATTTGGTTGAAGTCGTCGTGGCCTAAAGGATAAGACGTTCGGTGCATTCGTGTTGAGCAATGCACCGGTGTTCGAATCCCGCAGGCGGGTACCCAATTTTTCTAATGAAATACGTACTCAACAAATGTTCACGATTGACTTCCACGGTGAAGGAATAACATCGTGTAATAAAAATCAAACCCGCAAAATTACAATTTGCGTAATTACTGGTGGTAGGACCTCTTCTGAGTCCGCACGGGTAGGTACCACCGCTCTGCCTATTTCTGCCGTAAAGCAGTAATGCGTTTCGGTTTGAAGGGTGGGGCAGCCGTTGTAACTATACTGAGACCTTAGAACTGATATCTCAAGGTGGGTGGCGCATTTACGTTGTAGATGTCTATGGGTTCCAGTAACCACTTAACACCATGTGGGCGGTGAGCTCGTCCACCCATCTAAGCAATAAAAAAAAAAATCTAATCTAGCTGTTACAGACAGGATCTATCAGATTGATACAGTTTTATACTCACTCCATACATGTTCTTCAAGGAATGGTCTGCAAACGTACTCCACCAGAAAGATTGTTTTTGCATCGTAAAATTTTTCTTTACTAAAATTGATTTTTGCGAGAACGTTTCGTGAGCAATGCACGTCATATTTTCTGCTTCATCACATTCTATTTTGAAAGATTCAAGTTCATTCTCACCCATCCACTGCGGCTTTGGATCTATCAGAACATATAAAAAATTGATTCGATTGAATCTTGTGAGAGAAATGCTTTTGGCTGGTCTCTGTCTTAAACAACTAGCTCACAAGTAATCTGAACTTAAGCGGTTTATATAATATAATATTATATCACAAAAGTCTCGAGTCCTCCTCTTCCAGACAAACAATATCCAATATAAGAATTTTACAAATAAACCAATTGCTTGATCAATAATAATTATTAGTAGCTATATTCATTTCTGGATAATTTTAATACTATTTTTAGAAGAAATAAGCACAATATGTCGTGTGATACAATCCACACAGCTTAATGCAATCCTCACCTGAGGCCGGCACATTGCTACAGGTTGTTTTCGAAGGTCGACTTGCCGAATCTCCTCTTTCATTCTCTGAATTATCTAAAGAAACCAAAATTAATAAAATTGATAGAACAATTCGAATCTATGATTTATGTACAAAAATTTTAAGTTGTAATTTTTTTTTTTTGGCTGAAGCCCGAACCTCCTACTAGATATCTTATTTTAACTATTTTTCACGACAACTTCTATTTCATTCAATAGATGTACTAATTTAAAGAATGATCAAGTGATCACTGATACCAACCTGTTGGTTTACACTCGCAAATTCCAGGGGGACCGGGATGTCCTCTGTCGCCCTGTAATTTATAAGAATAATTATTTAAATTCCATTAACACAAACTATTTGAATACCATAAAACTGATTAACACTTACTTTCTCTCCTTTTAGTCCCTGTAAACCAATAATTACGAGATTAGATTCAGTTAATTATAATTTTTCTTTTAGATTTAATTAGTTACAGTTTTTTTAATTCTTAATTTAGTGGCCCTCAAAAGCCCATCTTGTATGTCATCGTGCGTATTTCGCTCCTACGGTGCATTAAATATTTTATTTTTCAATCGCTGCAGAGATAATTCTGGCTTGTGGCGGGGATATTTTGACATTTCTTTTATAAGTATATCAGTGGGAAGCCATCATTGCATCTCTGTTCTTGGGTTGCTTGTTAATCAGATTTTTTTGCGTACCTACTATTTTTACTGGTAGTAGGACCTCTTGTGAGTACGCACGGGTAGGTACCACCACCCTGCCTATTTCTACCGTGAAGCAGTAATGCGTTTCGGTTTTTAAGGGTGGGGCAGCCGTTGTAACTCTACTGAGATCTTAGAATTTATGTCTCAAGGTGGGTGGCGCATTTACGTTGTAGATGTCTATAGGCTCCAGTAACCACTTAACACCAAATGGGCTGTGAGCTCGTCCACCCATCAAAGCAATAAAAAAAAACCTAACTGCCATTAGCCTCAAAGCGCTATTACGGCTTGCCGTGAGTGGTAGGTGAGCTCATGGGACTCCGCCTGAGAAAGTAACTAACATCTAAAATCGTGCCTAAAAATACCCGAGAGTGGATCGAGAGGATCGGAAATGACATGCTTAGGATGACGCCAGCTGTGCGTTGCTCTGTTTTCATTTGCTACGAGAATGTATTTTGTTGTAATCTTTGCAAACTTCCCGATAATTCTGGGTAACAAACGGAATAACAACCGCCTGTCTACTGCAAACAAGTCAACTAAAGGTGAAAGCTTTTCAAAATTTAAATGCTCGACGGCAAATTTAGTGTTGAATCATTTATGTCACCAAAATTAAGCAAATGTGTGAGAATTATTAAAAATGTATACTTATATAACACTTTTAATATTTTTTTTTATTATTTTTATTTCTATCTCTCTCTTCATAAATGTATAGACCATTTATGTGATGATGATGATATGAGAATTATCGACTACTAATGGATGTACTGATCATTTAGAAAATTAGAAAATTTTGCGATTGTCATAATAGCACACTTGTCGTTTCCTCCTAAAAGCAGGCACGTCTTAAGCTAGGATGGGGCCCTTGGGCACACAAGAATTGAGGCCTTTTGGAAAGTAAAAAAAGCGAATTATAATAACATTTTTTTACTGAGTATGACCATTTATAGGTAATCAAATACAGTACGATATAATATGTCATTAATGATATTAGAATGCTGCTGGTTTTTTAGTTACGATTTCGATAACGGTTTCTTTCGGGATTTCTGTTGAGCAAAATCTTCTATTATAGGCATAGTATATGCCTTGTAATTCCTTTAAACCTTCTGATTGCTGATTTGTGAAAAAAGTGTGCCCGACAAAAATGTTTTGAGAATAAACGTGTGAGAGAAATTGTCGGTCTTTCGGGGCCCCCTGAGAATGGGGGCCCTGGGCACGGGCCCCGTGTGCCCTTATGGTAAAGACGGTATTGCCTAAAAGATATCACTGTTAAAAAGTGTTCTAATTTAGTTCGATTTTTTTTGTTTAGTATTAGTTTAAGAGATTTGAAACCCGGCAGAATTGGTCTCAAATTCTCGAACAATTTAGGCGAATAGTTACTCACAGCATCGATTTTACAACTGATAAAATCCGGGCCACCTGTAATGAAATAAACGAAGCTGATATGTATCGTGCACTTAACAAATGATTTTTTCTATTCCCGAAACAATTAGATAATAGCGTCTACATAATAATTGACTAATTTATTATGCATTAAAGCAATCGTTCGCAATCGGGCAATCTGCCTCTTAAACTAAGTCGAAAATTTATTCAATAAGTTTCTTCTACGATTTAATGTACCTTACGGTAGTTTACATGAATTTGTATTATTCTGGATTTTATAGTATTTTCACTATATTATTAAGCTATTGCATAGATTTTATCGCGGGTTTTGAGCGCGGTGACTGAATCAAGAAATTCCGTAACGAAAATAATCTGACACCCCCACTACGCTTACTATGTAGCTCGCGTTCAACACATTCACACGTTGCGCTTGTGTAGTGTTTGTGAATAAGCGCGTGGCGTGACGTCACACTGCATGCGCATCATGAAAAGTCTGCCCATCTCTGTCTCGCGCGGTCTATCTTATGAGTGTGAAGGGGACAGTTAATGTTTTGCTTTTATTAATGTTTAATATAGCGTGATCTTGTTTTATTATTGTTTTAATATTAAATTATCATTGTCTAATTACAATTGCATAAGTTGATAAAAAATGCTATGCAATAGCTTTACCGCGGCAGTTCCCGAGTGCCACACGTTTTTTTTTTGCTTATTCTTACTACTTTTCAAATAGAGTTATGTTTTAATCTTATCTTAATTCGTATGTAACGGAATCTTTGAACATCATTTTCACAGACTCCAACACGTCCGATTGACTTGAATATTTGGGTGCTCTTTAAAGGGTTGAACACACCGGTACCATGCATTTGAGGCTTCGACCTCATGTCTCATAGTCGGTGGTGGCGTTATATCTCTACAGACTCAAGTGTCCATCTAGCACTGAGATGATCGACAGTTAAATAAAATTGTAATTCAAATATATAAGAGATTTCACTTACTCTGAGCCAATGACAAACTCAATAAACTATTTGCGAACAAAGCAACAAAGCCGAACTTAAAAACGTCCATTGTGCAAGAAATTAATTATTAAAATAGATTATTATTTCAAATTGTTTCCTTTAATAACATTACGGTAATTTTCCTCTTCATTATCCTCGTCCAATGAAACCAGTTCAAAGCGTATATACCGAATATTATAATTATAAGCAGAAGCGCTCCACTGGACATATCCAATATCGGCTGGTGACCACAGTTTTTGGACTCTGTAACTTTGTTTCTATGGTACAACTTATTGCAATTATTTCGGTGCGCTTTTGTTTTATTATTATGGTTTTTTATTTTTTTATTGCTTAGATTGGTAAAAGGGCTCATGGCCCATCTGCTGTTAGGTGGATAACGGAGCCCATAGACATCAACAACGCAAATTCCGCCACCCACCTTGACCCAATATGAGTTCAATTTCCAACGCATTACTGCTTCGCGGCGGAAACAGGCAAAGTGATGGTATAAATTAATAAATTAATAAATATTATCCAACAATGTCATAAGTCTATTATATCCATTTATTAATTTTTAATAAATGGATAAAATAGACTTATGACATTGTTGGATAGTTTGTAGACCTAATTGCTAAGATATCCAAAATCTTTCATATTTTGTATTAAAAATATTTTTAAAGAAATCACATGCAATAATGAGTCTTCCGTCGGGTTCGTTTTGATTGATACGCTAATAGTCTCGTTGCAAAAATCATGTTTAGTGACATCTATCGGATTATAATAGAACTAAGACATGGTTGACAGGATATTTTCTAGCTTTTTCCTTTGATTGAGCTATATAGTTCGGAAATGTACCAGCAGAGTGCACTGGACAGGTTTTTATTGTAGCACGCACCCCTTCAGAGTCAAATTGTCATCTTTATTCAAATTTATATTGCATGGAGCCTCGTTATTACCAACTTTTCATTTAATCAATATGTTTCGATGTGTGGCCATAGAAGAGCAATATTCCTAATACTAGTTAAGGCGACTATGGATTCGCTTGAGAGTAAGTAGGCTTGAACGATTGTGACCATTCTGACTTTTCTTCAAAGAGCCAATAATTCTTTCCGGCTTGAAGAGTGGGACAACTTTGCAACACTACGATTGAAACTTTGATCTTACATTATTATTATTCCCACCTGTACTAGGAACCTTGAGGAGTTATTAAGGCTTCACCGAGCGTGTAGGCGAGCTCACGGAGCTCATCCCGAATTTTCTAACACTAGCCATAGCAAGATCGAATTTGCGACCCACTGAGAAGATCCGGCGAGAAATTCAGTAGGCTGTGTCCGTGAGTTAATTTTCACGAAAAACAGTGACCGGTGCTTGGAAAAAGCACTGAGAGTGGATCGGAAGGATCCCATATGACGTGCGCCGTATTTGTAAGAACTCGATTAAACTTAACAACTATTTACTGGCCATCGGTTTGTTCACCCGAATACGCAATAAATTAAGAAACATTCCCATTTTAACACAACTGCTATCCGTTCCAATGTAATGAGGAAACAATGCGATATTTTAAACAAGGAAAATAAATTCAATACTAGGTAGGTATTATTTAAAATCTGTGCAAAATAATATATATTTAATTAGAATTACGCCTCGCACGATGGACGCATCAAAGTTCAGTTCTATTATTATTTTTGTTGGTATTTTTTTGTGTCTATGTCTGGCACAGGGTGAGTACATTTTAATTTCAAGTTTATCGTTATCGAAATATGCTGTACTGTAAATGCGTTGATGCCTTAGAAGACAGTAGAGAGTTATGTAATAGCGCTCAATAGAAACCTTGGAGAAGGAGTTATTTTTTGTTAGACTACATAAGTATTTTTTTCCTCACCTATTCGGTGATAGCCTAAGGGGCTATGCCAGCTTCGCGCGGATGGGTAGGTGAGCTGACGGGCTCAACCTGCCAGAATTTGCTAACACTAGTCCTAGCAAGAGCAGTGCTTCACAAAATCTACCACCGGATCGGGATCGCGACCCACTGAGAAGAACCGGCGAGAAACTTAGTGGGCTGTGTCTATGTGTTAGTTCGGAGAAGTTCCGGGGGATGACCGGTCTTGAAGAGTCTAAAAAGCATCGAAAGCGGATCCGGGAGATGCGATAAGACATATTTCGGGTGACAGCGGCTATGCGTTTTCCCGTCGCCTGGATAGCTTTTACGCCACTAACCTTGATAAATCAAAAAAAAAAACAGGAAGGACTAGGCAGGATGACGGTACCTACCTGCACCGCCACAAAGTACACCTTACCGCCTGAAATTACCAATTTACTGTTGGTTTTCTTCCCTCAACGTGGAAGTCCTTAGTATGGTTCTTGGTATCTGTAGGCTTAGAAACCCGTAATAGTTAGATCGCTCGATGCGAGTACAAAAAATATTCTCTTTATTTATTATTGTTGAATAATAATTACATTAATTTGTCAATCGACTTGTACTATTTTCTTTTCTTGCAGTTAAGGCAGAGAGCGAATTCACTATAGTAAGTCACATTAATATTTTGATACTATTTTTGTTTTATTGCTTAGATGTGTGGACGAGCGCACAGCCCACCTGGTGTTAAGTGGTTACTGGAACCCATAGACATCTACAAAGTAAATGCGCCACACGCCTTGAGATATAAGTTCTAAGTTACAACGGCTGCCCCATCCTTCAAACCGAAACGCATTACTGCTTCACGACAGAAATAGGCGGGGCGATGGTACCTACCCGTGCGGACTCACAAGAGGTCCTACCACCAGTAATTAGGCAAATTATAATTTTGCGGGTTTGATTTTTATTACACGATGTTATTCCTTCACCGTGGAAGTCAATCGTGAACAATTGTTAAGTACGTATTTCATTAGACAAATTGGTACTCGCCTGCGGGATTCGACCACCGTTGCATCGAACGAATGCACCGGACGTCTTATATTTTAGGCCACGACGACTTCAAAACATTCACATTCACTAATGGCGGTAGAGAATATTATGGTTGCTACTATAGTTCAAGCTCTGCAAAGCGATCCCGTGGTTACATGATCAAGGTAGCCGATATTACTTTGGTTT
Source organism: Bombyx mandarina (assembly GCF_003987935.1). Next base: position 669,003 of record NW_021011568.1, read on the forward strand.
TCGTTGTCTTTGTCGAATTGGGTGTAGAGAGAGAAAGGGGCCGCGGCGAAAAAAATTTTAGAAGCAATGACTTGAAATACATAAATCGTGGGCCTATCTGCATATAAACAGTTAGATAACCTATAGCGGAATACAACTTGCTCAAAATGTTACCATTTCTAGGTCACCGACGATTCGGAAAAAACTTGCACATCAAAAATAAGTAAGTATAAAATATATAATTATATTAATACGTGAAGCAAAACCTTTGGAGCTCTTTTTACAAAAATTACGCGGATGGAGGAGTATGAAATTTCTCACACTTATAGAGAGTATAGAGAAGGAGTGCAGTATGATATTTTTTTTAAATTATGCATAAAACATGTCAAACTTATTGCTTGTATAGTCTGTGGTCAAATTGAGAATAGAATATTGTTTATCTTTATTCATTTAATTATCTCTAATAATATTTATTATTTAGTTTAATTAGAGGTCAGTGCCGTAATAAACGACCACCTGTGAAAACCGTCACTATTTCGTTTTAACGATTTTATAGTGTCATTAGCTGACCCGGCAAACATTGTTTTGCCATATATAAGATTTCTAGGGAATTTCTAGTGTAGAAAAAAAAACTAACTTATTGTAAGTGTGTAAGGATGTAGTAAATAAGTGTAAGAGGTATGTAGTGCTGTGAACGATGAGGGAATATATAATAAAAATAACAAAACCTCATTCAACCACATAATACCGCATTATAACAAAAAAAAAATGTCCAAATAAAAAAAAATATTTAGGGGTGGACTACCCCTAACATTTAGGGGGATGAAAAATAGATGTTGGCCGATTCTCATAGATACTGGATAAGCACAAAAAATTTCATCAAAATCGGTCAAGCCGTTTCGGAGGAGTATGGCAACGAAAACTGTGACACGAGAATTTTATATACCTATATTAGATAATAATAAATTGATAATTTTGTTTTTCGTATAAAACCTGCTTTTTCTTTGCTTCTAGGTGACTGTTCGACGACAGTAAGTGAATTTGTATTAACTATCTTTCCCGCGACAAATTGGTCTCTCCATTTTTACTGGTGGTAGGATCTCTTGTGAGTCCGCACGGGTAGGCAGTAATGCGTTTCGGTTTGAATGGTGGGGAAACCGTTGTAACTATACTGAGACCTTAGAACTTATATCTCAAGGTGGGTGGCGCAGTTACGTTGTAGATGTCTATGGGCTCCAGTAACCACTTAACAACCAGGTGGGTTGTGATGAGCTCGTCCACCCATCTAAGCAATAAAAAATATATATTTTGCGAGCTCACGCAAGAGCTTGTGAGTTTTCAATGTTCACCGGTAATGGTAGCTTTAGCGATTTTTGTCTTTATCAGAAAACCATGTTTGGTTTGGCTCTACGAGCGTTGAGGAATTGACCCATAGACAAAGCCCAGTGAGTTTCTTGTCGGATTTTATGAGTGGGTCGCGATTTCGATCCGGTGGTAAATTTTGCGAAGCCCTGCTCTTGCTGGGACTAGTGTCAGCAAATTCTCTTAGGTTGACAATTAGGTAGGTACAGTCTGCTGAATGCAAAAAAAAAAACTTTTTTTTATTTTTTTATTGCTCTTGTAGGCAGACGAGCATACGGCCCACCTGATGGTGAGTGGTTACCGTCGCTCATGGACTTCAGCAATGCCAGGGGCAGAGCCAAGCCGCTGCCTACCGCTTAATACTCTCCACAAGCCTCGTTTGAAGAAGGACATGTCATAGCGCTCGGGAAACACCGTGGAGGGGAGCTCATTCCATAGCCGGATGGTACGTGGCAAAAAAGACCTCTNGGTGAGTGGTTACCGTCGCTCATGGACTTCAGCAATGCCAGGGGCAGAGCCAAGCCGCTGCCTACCGCTTAATACTCTCCACAAGCCTCGTTTGAAGAAGGACATGTCATAGCGCTCGGGAAACACCGTGGAGGGGAGCTCATTCCATAGCCGGATGGTACGTGGCAAAAAAGACCTCTGGAAACGCACTGTGGATGACCGCAGTGGTTCCAGGTTGTATGGATGAACTCTATTCCGGTGGCGGGAGGTGTGATGGTAAAAACGAGATGCCGGTATCATCTCGAACAATTCCTCAGAGCACTCTTCCACTCTTACAAACTTACGAAATATAAACAATATCGAATTTAAAAGTATGGTCATAGTAACTGAGACAGGCTCGTATTTACTACCCTTAAGTCGACATTCTTAATTTCTAAAAGTTATTATATTATGTATGAATTCTTGACATAATTCTTTATTTTAATTTTCAGCCACCAATACACGATTTGGTAAGTCTATTTTTGATTTTATTTTATTTTCCTGATAGAGAGTTCTTTAACGAAGATGTCTGAATGCTTGGATGGATGAGCTATAAACCAAATATTTAATAATACAGCATGCAATAAACAATAATAATGCAGCAGGCCCTGTATTCCTCTGCCTACGAAGGCCAAAAAAAATGTTAGCTCTACAAGCTTACTAGATACTCATTTTGCCGTTACCATCATAAAACAAAAGATATTTGACAGATGCCTGATTCTCGTTAACGACATTTTCAAGATAAGCTTAGGTACATTTATACAAGTTCCGATCAACAACATTTGTACCGTCGGTATACCGAGTAATTATATCTGCCCTTTAGAAGATCTTCCCGGTATAATTTACTAGCTCATCAGTAGTATTAACTGGGTGAACTTCAAACATATAACGATAATCACACCGTGACTCGGACCGTGGTCGAGTTTATAAGTGAGTTGTAAACATTTTAACTTTATGCTAGAAAGAGCACAATACATTGTACAATGACGTCAACCTTCAAGATTATAAGAATAAGTCGTCCTTTGAATCGCATTTGTTACTCTCGCTGGAAGATCTTACCTTTGTCGTGGCCCTAAACTTAATCTCACATACAATTGCGGATACTCACCTTTAGACATCAAATAAAATAGACGGCGCGTGTCATATGTTCTGTAATAATATTAATTATAATCTATATTCATTTCAGCTTCTCGGGCTAAAAGGTGCAATGGTATGTCTGTCTTTTTTGTCATAGTACATTTTTTTTTTACTGTCTTTTATATGCGCCCCTTTTATGTACGTATGTATGTACATACTGTAGTGAAACCGTTCATGGCAGTAATCGTGATTCCCAAAGCGATACGTTACAATTAATAATATAATACAATTATGTACTTTTAAAAACTTAAAAACATAAAACACGCTTCAAACCGAATCGAGAATTAAACTATTCGCCTTATATCCTTAACGAGAATAAAAGACCGAGATAATTTAAATTATTTTAATGTAATCAGTTCTTGCTACGTCTGGAAAATTTCGAGTTACTTGGAAGTTCTTGAAGTTTTTGAAAATTACGTTACATATTTAGATAAATAGATAGATACAGATCAAGCTACTAAAGCGTACCTATTAAAAATATAATAAAGCGTGTGATCTGCACGAGGCACTGCGTAGACGGGTGGCAGTCCGACGTCTCTTGGGAATAGGAAAACGTAGCAAACACCTAATCTTCTCCAGTTCCTTAGTTGAGGTTCTACTTTTATCGGCACGCCTTTGAATGCGAACGCTCACGCGATTTACGCCGCACCCAAACAAAACACGAAATTATTAAAGCGACAAGTTTTATTAATATTTCGGCCCCATCTATTTCTGCCGTGAAGCAGTCATGCGTTTCGATTTGAAGGGCAAGACAGTCGTTTTATTATAGAGCTGAGAATTGATGTCTATTAGTGGTTACCACTAAATAATAGGTGTGCTATGGCTCGTATTATCAAAGAGTGAAGAAATTGTATATGATAGAGCAATATGGAAGGAGAAAACATGTTGCGCCGACCCCAGGTGACCGGGAAAAGGGCAGGAAAATGATGACGATGTGGCCCGTACATCCGTCTAAGCAACATTAAAGAAATTTCAGATAGTGAATAGTGTTTTTCATTTTCTTTCGGTCGGTACTTTGTTTTTCGTTCAGTGTCGATTCAGGTACAACCTGAATGATTTTATTTTATTTTTTATTGCTAGGTGGGTTGACGAGCTCAAAGCCCACCTGGTGCTAAGTGGTTACTGGATCCCATAGACATTCACAACTTAAATGCGCCACCCACCTTGAGATATAAGTTCTAAGATCTCAAGTATAGTTACAACGGTTGCCCCACCCTTCAAACCGAAATACATTACTGCTTCACGGCAAAAATAGGTAGGGCGGTGGTACCTACCCGCGCGGACTCACAAGAGGTCCTACTACCAGTAAAAAATGTGTTCTTTTCGCGTTTTCTTCCTAATTGCTGATGGTCGTTCGCAGATTAAGTCCTTTATAATGTTCCCCGTCGGTGTTTCTCCTTATCGTCATGTAGTCTATTGAATGTGTAGTTATTAATTATTATTATTTTTATTTCAGGGTGAACAAGGATTGCCTGGTGTAAATAGAAAATGCGATTGCATACCAAGAGGTGAATATTTAAAACAATTGAAATTCGGCCACCACTGTTTTGTGTTAGGTCATGAAGTGCAAGATCAATGTCTCGTCTCCAAGGTCTCGATGTAACTGTATTGGTATAGTAACTGTCCCAAAGATTTAGCGGCCAACATAGGCGGGATATGATACGACGTTATTCGTTGATCGTGGAATTATAGTAGAATTATTTTGTCCGTGCAGTTTGGGTCATAAAAAGTCGGAGCGGTGAAGCGAATATTTCGCTCTCTCTTCCACTCACGAGCCTTATAGACAGGCATAGTGATGCGCATTATTGTTGTCGATAAGCTTTATCGATAGTGTATTTAGTTTTGTCATTTTGTGGGTTAGTGATAAAAATACACCACATATCGCCGCAGCAAGTTAACGAGAACGGCAGAAATTAACACTTTGTAACTTTTCGGGATTTATTCTTATTTCAGTGAAAGTTTTTAACACATTGTTGATAACAACACGTGCAAATATTATTTTGAATAAATTCTGCCGTTTTGATACAAAACAAAGGAGTAGCCATTGTGTCACTAAAGAAATTCAGAGAACAAAAGCATAAAAACACATTTCTCTTCGACATAATGTACTATAACTTGCAGGTAACTACAAATTACTCATAACATAACAATGTCTCACTACCCTACGTATACCACCCCGCTGCCATGTACCTGCCTTCGATGACTCATTTATTTTTATCGATAATGGCGTTGCGCCCGCGCAACATGCTCACCGCCCTAGTCGGGCTATGTTTTATGACCCAAACTGCAGCGACAAAATAATTCTACTATAGTTCAGGAAGTAATGTTCGTAAACTCGGTATATGCATGTGGGATTTGATTTGTAACTTAGACAGGCGAACTAGGCGAATCTGATGTTAAGTGGTTACGGAGCGCTGAGAGATCGGAACGTGAATGTCGCTACCAAACTTATGAGTCTTCAGACGTGAGCTCTATATCTCAATTATATAGAAAAGCGACTCTCCCGCTCTTCAAACATAAACGCATTCCTGTTTAACCTACCCATTGGGCTCACTCGACGGCCTACCACTAGTAAATATATTGTTGTCATGTTTATATAATGGGCAACTAGCTGATGAGCTTTTTTTGTTTAGTTTGTATAGGAGAATCAGTTTTATCAATAAAAAAATAAATTGATATTAGTCAGTTTTTTATAATTATAATAATGATAGTTATAATTATTTGTTTTTTATGGTAGGACCTCTTGTGAGTCCGCACGGGTAGGTACCACCACCCTGCCTATTTCAGCCGTGAATCAGTAATGCGTTTCGGTTTGAAGGGTGGGGCAGCCGTTGTAACTATACTTGAGACCTTAGAACTTATATCTCAAGATGGGTGGCGCATTTACGTCATAGATGTCTATGGACTCCAGTTACCACTTAACACCATGTGGGCTGTGAGCTCGTTCAACCATCTAAGCATTAAAAAAAAATTATAAGACTTTCTTTAACAAATTCAGGTAACACCGAAAATGATAAGGGAGAATCAAGAAGTCGACCTTCGAAAAGAACTTGTAGGAATGTATCGCAGTCAGGTGAGGATACCGTAAAACTATACCTTGATTAAACAGACACTAAAATCATATCATAATTGAAAGTTGGAACAGCTGTTGTATTGTCCTCCTGAGCGTCATTTCCTCACTGCTGAGGGTCGTGACCATTATAATTCGACATGATTTTACTCCTTGTAATGTCCCGCCAGCGCCTCCGATAATTGGCCGCATGAAGGGCGTCATAGAATGGGATCTCTAGTGTGGTGCGGATTTGGTCGAACCACCTTGTCGGACTGCGCCCGCGCGGTCTCTTTCCCTCCATCTTCCCTGTCACGAATAGTCTCTCTAAGCTATCCGGTGTTTTCCGAGCAATATGACCGAAGTACTCGAGTGCGCGGCGAAGGCAGAGTGTGGACAGTCTAGTCTTGATCTGCAGTTGATCTAAGATAGACAGATTGCTTCTCTTCGCAGTCCAAGGTATCCGGAGCGTTCTTCGCCAGCACCACATCTCAAAAGCACCCACGCGTTTGCGATCAGCCGCTTTAAGGGTTCAGGTCAGAGTGAGCACCAGTTTTATTGTAAAAACTAAGATTTAGAACTTATGCCTCAAGGTGGGTTGCGGCATTTCCGATGTTGATGTCTGTGGGCTCCGCGGATCTCTTAACCTAGGTGAGGCGTGAGCTATCCCACTCGTCCAAGCATCAAAACCGTATATTATTATACACACAGCATACGGGAAAAAATAATCAATAGGTATATAACTTAAGCACCTTTTATGCTAACTTAATAAAGCGCAAACCAACCTTAATGTGTATAATTAATCCAAATAATTAAAACTAGTTTCTACGGTTTAAATTCACAGTTTTCGTGGTCATAAACGACTCTGCAAAGCATTCGAAACATCAAAAATCACTACATAGTATAAAACAAAGTCGCTTTCTCTGTCCCTGTATCTCACTGTCCCTATGTATGCTTAAATCTTTAAAACTACTTTACAACTATTTTACATCTACAATCTGATGGAATATAATTACAAACTTTGAATGTTAAATGACAATTCAAATTATTGGATGTTCTTTTACTATTGTTTCGTGTTCTTTTGTTTTATTGGGAGCTGTTTTCTATCGTCGGTATGAAAATTGAAACAATTGATTATTTATTAAATGTTATTTGTGTTTTCTAATTGGCAAAACTGTTTCTTACCACAACTTTTGGTCTTAACAGTAGACAGTCTATCCGTGGCCCCACTAAGTTTCTCGCCGGATCTTCTCGGTGGGTCGCGTTTCCGATCCGGTGGTAGATTCTGCGAAGCACGGCTCTTGCTAGGGTTCGTGTTAGCAACGTCGTCAGGTTTGAGCCCCGTGAGCTCACCTACTAGTTAAGGTTCCGCTGATATAGCCTCTCAAGGCTATCAGCTTAGGAAGGAAAAAAAAAAGAACTACCCGTGGTTATAGCGTTTCTAACAGCGCCAAAATATTCAGAACTCATCAGAAATAAATAAACAATTTTTTTATTGCCCTTTTAGGCAGACGAGCATACGGCTCACCTGATGGTGAGTTGTTTAAGTCGCCCATGGACTTCAGCAATGCTAGGGGCAGAGCCAAGCCGCTGCCTACCGTTAAGTACCGTAAACACCCCATAAGTCAAAAACCCATAAACAATGTCGTTAAATTTCTTTTGTTTATTCCAGATCAAAAGCAGCAATGGCTGGGTAAAAACGAACTAGATTCTTTTAAAATCGAATGTGTCGAAGGAAACCTAACTTGCATAGCACGAGAAAATTTTCTTCCAGCGGTATTCATTGAAATTAATAAAAACTTAACTGGAGAAAGCCAGTTCGTCTATTGGAACAAAATTGCAAGCCGTTCTTTGAAGGATATGCTCGGAGTATGTATTAAATGCTGATATGCTATGTATTAAATGCTGATAAGCTTCAAGGTAGCGCGGGTAGGTACCACCACCCCGCCAATTTCCGCCGTGAAGCAGTAATGCGTTTCGGTTCGAAGGGTGGGGTAGCCGTTGTAACTATACTGAGACCTTGGAACTTATATCTCGAGGTGGGTGGCGCATTTACGTTGTAGATGTATATGGGCTCCAGTAACCACTTAACATCAGGTGGGCTGTGAGCTCGTCCATCCATCTAAGTAATAAAAAAAAGAAGGCTTATCATGGGGCTACAATTTCGGGGTCCCTGCAGGTTTTTTAGGGCATCTTTGGGTCGATGTTTCGTGCTACTTACTGTATTGGAGCATACTTGGCTTTAGTTGACTCTTGATCACATAAGAGCAAGTCACCGTCGTCGCCCTAGACACGTCCTTACGGATCCATCAGATCCAATAACTCTTGCAATAGATACCTTCAGCTCTAACACTAGGAGCAGGCTGAGGAACCCCGGTAATCGTACTCGTTGAATTCGACAAAGAGACCGACGTCCTACCTAACTCATGCATCAGCTCGCTGAGTTTCTCGCCGGATCTTCTTAGCGGGTCGCGGTTCCGATCCGGTAGTAGATTCATTCGCGAAGCAGTCGCTCTTGAGTTTTTAGGTCTCCTTCGGAGGCGCTCGGGTAGCTGTTAGCAAATCCCACCCCTTCTGGTTGAGCCCTTGCTCGCACACCTGTCCTAGTGAAAACGGAAAGGCCTCGGGGCCACCAGTAATACTTCAATAAAAAAAAAACAAAGACTCTATTCAGAAGAGCGCTGCTGGGGATGTCAGTGTTTCGATCTCACGAATTGCTTGGAACCAGGCAACTTGTCTTTACCACAAAAGCTGACGCTGAATTCACCCCTACTATTTACGTAACGTTTCCAAAGATCATTCATTTACGGTTTTTCCTGAGAACTGTGTCTTTCTTCGAGCAAGCCTTAATATGAGAGTTGTAAACAATAATTTGATTGTGTCTCTGGCATCGCTGATGCGAAACCGAAATCGAAGACGAAACGACAATATTTCGGGACCAATTTCGATATCCTCTAGATGTCTGAATGACTATGTTTTGTAGTCCTCGTAGCCTAAGGGATAAGACATCCGGTGCATTCATATCTTGCGATGCACCGATGTTCGAATCCCGCAGGCGGGTACCGATTTTCAAATTAAATACTTATTTAAAAAATGTTCACGCTTCTTCTTCACTTCTACAATGAAGGAATAACATACGTACCTAATATGTATCTAATATGTACCTAATAAAAATCAAATCCACAAAATTATAATTTGCGTAATTACTGCTGGCAGGACATCTTGTGAGAACAAACTGGTAGGTACCACCACCGTGTCTATATCTGCCGTGACGCAGTAATGCGTTTAGGTTTAAAAGGTGTGGCAAAGGTGGGGCACAATACTGAGACCTTAGAACACATATATCAAGGTGTGTGGCGCCATTTACATTATAGATGTCTATGGGCTCCAGTCCAGTAAATATCACGTGCTTACGAATAAGTTTCTCAGACGCCATCCGTGGCGTTGGGTGATATTGGGATCTGAGAATCGAACCGCACAAAAACCCCAATCCGTTCGCGAAGTCTTCGATCGCTGTCGCGAGAGGCATAGGAGTCTGCCCCGCAATAAAAACTTAGACTGGTTTTCTATCTTATGTTTCGATTTATGTTTTAGATACGTTCGAGCCAGATCACGTGGCTACATGGATTAGTGAATTCGGCTCGTCAAACTTTAAGGATCCACGGGTTGAATGTGGCCGCGCAAAACCGCGGAACCATCGGCACGTTCGTTCAATTGCTCACGTGGAATGACGTCATAATCGGTTCTGCTTCTACAGACTCAGCGCCATTCTATTACAACGTCGTATTTCCTGATTCGTGTACAGAAACGGTATGTATTGATAATCATTGAATGTATTCTGTATTGAATCTATTACTGGTGGTAGGACCTCTTGTGAGTCCACGCGAGTAGGTACCACCGCCCTCTGCCGTGAAGCAGTAATGCGTTTCGGTTTGAAGGGCGGGGTAGCCGTTGTAACTATACTAAGACCTTAGAACTGATATCTCAAGGTGGGTGGCGCATTTACGTCGTAGATGTCTATGGGCTCCAGTAACCACTTAACACCAGGTGGGCTGTGAGCTCGTCCACCCATCTAAGCAATAAATAAAATAAATAAATGTACACTTTGATAATTCGATTAGGGATTTACAGATAGGTTTTTACTACGGGAATGTTTAGTGAAACAAATTCGTAGTAGGAATTCTGCTTTCTTTATTTTGGCCACTTATGTGCCAATGGCCTGGAAGGGCTTCTGGCTTCACCTTCATCGGGCGAGCTGACGGAGCTCAGCCTAAAATGGTTTGCTAACGTTTGCCCTAGCAAGAGCAGTGAATGTATGACCGGATCGGAATCACGATCCGCTGAGAATATCCGGCGAATTAATACCCTGATAAAGTCGAATCATTACCATCTATAGTGTTGTTGTATCGTATTTTTTTCTTACGAAACAATAAACATAGATGATTTTTTTTTAAATGTGAAGAAACTATTATTTTTTATTATCAGTTAGTTCGTTTTAAAAGAATCCAACCGAAAGTTAATATAATAGAGACCACATGACTCATGACTCAAAGAGTCGTTGGCTTAGGTTGTCATGTCTGTAGGGCCGCTGTACCGCGGAGACCGACGTCGTTGGTCATCGACTATCGCCTCGACGACCCGTGTCGGGCGTCCTCGGGGTGGCGCCGCGTGTCTGGTTGTAGTGTTGACCGCGGGAACCCCCCTACTCTGACCGGGGTTTGACCTCGGACGGAGATCGGACGTCGGGTGTAAGAGTGCAGGTGAGTCGTTTAGTGGGTGGACCCTAAAATCCTTGGGCCCGCGGTCTGCTCTCAACACCTGCAGATCGTTGAATCTCACATACCCCGCGCGCCCCCTAGGCCCGGGGACCTCGTAGGAGGTTCGGCCCCCGGATTGAAAAAAAAAAAGGTTGTCATGTCTGTGGACTTTATATAATAACACCCTTAACACCGGACGGGCTGTTACATCATCCAACATGGCCAATAAAAATAGTACCTAATCTCGTATAAATAGTAATTGTAAACTAAGTCTTGAAGTTGTGGGATATTTTAGAAATAAGTAGAAGTGTGCTGTGTTAAGTTACTTAAAAATTCCGATAATTTTCATTTCAGAACTCCACTGCTAAGCCATGTGAATACTTTGACGTTACAATGGAAACTGAAATGGTTGTTCGACTGCCGGTCACCGACATCATCTTTAATTTCAGCTCAACTGAAGCAAATCTAAATGTTTCCGTGGAAAATATTGAATTATGTTTTGAATAAATAAATAAATGTACTTAAATAAAGATGTTTTTTGATGTGAAACATCTATAGCCGCACGTAAAACCGATTTCTGGCGTGGCGACGCATGCCGTGGCGACGCGTTGGTATATATATATACAGTCTATATGCAGTAGTGTGTACGGTGTGGCGACGCGTCGCCATGCGCAATCGACTGCGATTCTCTCCCACTCGATCCGGCGTTAACCCATCTCTCTGGCTACACTGAGCTCGGATACCTATAGTGTATACTCCGTAATGTATACAGTGTTGTTTACTACAGTACACATAACCTGTGTATTACTTGAAAACAAATTATTTTTTCGTAATATTTTATTTTATCATTATGACATATTTAGTTCCTATCACAATCTGTTCTTTTCTGCATATTACTTTTACAAAAGAATGTCGATGTTTCACATCTGCCAGGCGTCCCGTGACGGCTCACATTATTTTTTTTATGAGAGTATGCGTAAATTTTATTGTAAATATAAAATATTTATCCGGCCAATAAATTATTACGTTAAGTATGTTTATTTAAGCAAATTACTGGCGACTGATGGAGCTCAAATATGGATTAAGTGTTGGAAGATTGTAAACAAGTTCTAAACTGATCTATAATTTCAAAATAGTTCGCAATTTGATCACTAATGGCGCCACCGTTTTTGTTTATATAAGTTTCGGTTTTTGCAATGAAGTAGGAAACCTATGGAAATGAAACGTCAACCAAAATTTCGTGCCACTGTGACGTCATCTGGCCACAAAACATGGCGGCTTTAGTGCTGTACAAAAGATTTCAATGTTATCAGGTTTTATCGATAAACGTTCTTGGCTCATTTTATTTTAAATATTGTTGAGTATTATTTATTTGTAGAATTTATACTTTAATGGGAAGTAAGTAGGTATATTGTTATGTGCAAATATGATATGATTTAGATGGGTGAAATCTAAGACAAGTTCGTCCTTCGAATTTGCCAAGTAAACGATATGATGATTTTTAAAAGTTGCTACACTGATTTTATAAAGTTGTCGTTTGTCGCAAAACATAAAGATATGGCGTAGTTCAAAGCCATCAGCCCATTTCTAGCATGCTAAATGTTATCGTATTTTGAGTACGTGTTTTTCTTAGACTATTACAATCTATTTTAATTGTTTTGCTGACTCTAAAGTCCGTAACATACTACCGCAGCGCACCCCAAGGAAGGTGCGCCGCACCATTTGAATCACTTTCGCTTGAGAGTGATTCAAATTTTAAACTTATCAAGGGACCGCGTGAAAAAAAAAACACCTACAGAACATTTATTCATTAATTACAAACGTCATTCCTTGTGACTTCCTCTCTAAAATCACTTAATTATTAAATATTTAACAAATTTACAATAGTGTTTTACTCACTGCGGAATAAAACTATTTTATTTAAATAGTTCCGAAGAGATTTTGTCGGTAGCCTTTTTCCCGAAATATCTAAACAGAATGTCTAAATATGTTTTGATGACATATTTTAAAGTGGTATTTATGATTAGTGTCATGATCAATAGATTCCGACCGAAAAATGGATTTTTCGGATGAGGGCTCCATAATGAATTTAAATACATATAGATAATAGTTTTAGGGCATCGACTTTCTTGAGATCCTATAAAATACGTTTTAATTATTATTTTTGTATGTTTTAAGCATGATAAATTATGAAATTTTATATAATCAATCATATTAAATCGATATCAAAGTCAATAAATAATGTACAACCCAAAACAGACGACCGAACTGACGTGACAATGACATTTGGCGCGCTAAACATGTCGGATTTTCGGCCTCATTAGACGGAGACGGAGATATTTACGTATATTCATGTTTCATTTTATGTACGCACTGAAATACTGTTATATTGTTTTCCTGCGAGTTAAAGTGCTGAGTAAGAACGAGATAGATATATGTTTATGTATGTGCCTTCAAAATGGGTGCTATTTATTAAGCAATTGTACGTATAGAACAATATGTCGTGTCCCTACTATATAGGTCTATGGGTTTTTGCAAATCATGTTCATTGTTTTTCCACTTTGCATTAAGCCGTTAATGATTTATTCTATTCCGGTGTATTATTTCAACATTGAGTTTCGCAAATATCTACAAGGGCCTAGAAGTTGAAGTATAGACGATAAATACTAAGAGGTTGCAAAATATACATGAAATTTATGAAATAAGCTGAAACTTTGTGTTGTTTTCAGTGCCATCTGTTAGTATTTGAGAGAACTAGTAGCGGAAAGAACTGGTAAATCACGTTTAAAATTAGTGACAGTACTAGTTTTGTTGAAATACCGCTAGATGGCGCAATCAGTATTAAATATATTATATTAAAGGAGTTATACTCTGATAGAATTTTCAGTGACATCTATTTTCACATTGTTCTAATGAATGATGTCATATTTTAAAGTCCACAATATTTCACGTAAAGGCTATTAATTACTGATGGAAAGTCGTAGGGTTGGCTCGCATGGACACCACATAGGTATTGCTTGCTTCGCTCGCGAAGCAGTCACGCCTTCCGTATTGAAAGGTGCGGCAGTACAATAAAACGGAGACTTTGGATTTATGTTTCATGCCCAAAACACGTCATTACGGATCCTCTCGATCCATTAACGGTGCTTTTAGGTACCACAAGCACCGGTTACCGTCCTCGTCGAACCCGTCGCTTGCGATGAAAGGCTCGACGAGCGAATTAACCCATAGACACAGCCCACTGAGTTTCTCGCCGGATCTTCTCATTGGGTCGCGTTTCCGATCCGGTGGTAGATTCTGCGAAGCACTGTTCTTGCTAGGGCCAGTGTTAGCAACACTCTGGTTTAAACCCCGTGAGCACACCTACACGTTAGGGTGAAACTGAAATAGTCTTTCAAGGCTATCAGTATAGGTAGGAAAAAAAAGTTTCAAGGTGGCCGAATTACGTTGTTGAGGTTGAGGAGGAACCTATAACCCCTTAACTTACAAGGTGGGCTGTGAGTTCATTTACACACGTTAGCAATAAAAAAAACATCATTCAAATGTTCAGTGACCGCTTCTTAATTATTTTTTTTCTATTCACATTCCAACACAGCTATTAGTATATTAAAAACTTGAGCTTCAATGAATTTGTTTTAAACAACAATAATGCGAGAATAACAATATTTCTTAACAAAACAAACAATAGCTCGGAGTAAGAACGCATGAAATTATCAAACAAAAGGGAATTCTTTTTAAAGTTTCTGGTTTGTTTTTACGTAAAGTTAGTAAGTATCACTGTTTACAGCCGCCGATTGTTCGTACGCCTTTCCCACTAACTTTAAGGCTTCGTCAAACAGTAATTAGCGCGAGTCAGAGCGCTAAACTGACGGCGCGCTATGACGCCGAGATGTGTTGTACTACTATGGTAAAATACCGTCAAACAGCCCCAGCGCTATAAGTACACAACGCTCTGTCGCGGCGTTAGGACGCTATGGCGTCAGACGTTGTAATTTTTTAGAAATTTTACTTTAGCGTTCGAGTGAATGTGCTTTAAAATACTGGGTAATGCCCGAAAAATTAATAGAAATTGTTAAAAAATACCCATGCTTATACAGTGCCACATCTGAATCACTCGATATCTTATTACTTTTAAATTTTCACACTGCTATCGAAAGGCACTATGATTTGGCGAATGCCTTGCGTCAAGGAGCGTTAGACTCATCTAGTCAATTGGTGTGACATGAAAAGAGCGTGACGTTAAAACGCGGCGCTAAGTACGCGTTCTGTTTGACGAAGCCTTTACTATTAGAAGATTCCTTGATAAATCTATCAGCCTCTTGAGTTTATCTACCAGCCAGTTCGTAGCTGGAATAGCCTCTTAGGCTACCAGCGAAAAGGTAGGGGGAAAAACAGCTAACGTACTAAGGAGCAAAAAGCGGTTTCAAATGTGATTATATTTTCTTAAGAGATTCGGAAATGCACAGCATGACAATGCCAGATTCTCATGACAAGGGTGCGTAGAAATGTTACTATAAGTTCATTAATGAAAAATGACTTATTGCTCACAGTATAATTGGTATAAAAATATTTGATATTCTCTTAGGCGATGGAACTTCATCGATTGAAATACATACGTTCTAATTATTTTGGCAGTAACTGGATGCGTAGAACCGAAGATCGGGTTCAGTGGCGAGCTTTGGGGGAGGCCTATGTCCAGCAGTGGACTGCCGCAGGTTGATGATGATGATGATGATAATTATTTTGATACAATGAACTATTTACATCCCACAGTATTTATTACAATAAAATTGAGACTTCACCCACTTTTTATTGCTTAGTTGGGTAGATGATCTCACGGCCCATCTGTTGTTAAGTGGTTAACGGATCCCATAGACATCTACAACGTAAATGCCACCATCCACCTTGAGACATGGGTTCTAAGGTCTCACTTTTAACAATACAACGGCTGCCTCGCCCTTCAAACCGAAACGCATTACTGCTTCACGGCAGAAATAGACAGAGTGGTGTACCTACCCGTGCGGACTCACCAGTAAGAAATCTAATTTCTATCTAAAAATCATAATTATTTAAGAAGTATACTAAAACTTCTTACTTAAATCCAGACTGATAATGTTTTCGAAGCTTATTTAGAAAAACAAATCGTTGATCTCAAAATATTTTTAAATTCGTCAATGACAAATAAAATTTGTACGATATAAATCGAGCTATTATTTGCCAAATGTACATTCATCATGGTTATCGCGTTCTCTTCGATCCGACTTCCTTTCACCCTTAAGGGCAATTGTTACGATAGAAGCCTTCAGGTTTTTCAACGCGCAATTTATCGTGCCCTGTTTCAGGGACCCGTAGATTCAGCTAACGAACTAGTCCGTTTTTACGAAGGCTTCGGGAGTATAATTTGAAAAATTACGTACATTTGTTAAGATAAAAAAAAAAGCTTTTCTACAAAGCTAAGTTCTAAATTACTTAGAACTTAGCATTGACGTTTTTTTTTTGTTGTTGATAATTTACCAAATTAATTTTATTCATTTACTAAAAGAATACAATTAATTTCGGATTTAGTTGAGATTCAAATTAAATTTCTCAGTGTCCATTTCACTTATTTAAATACGCGCGTATAAAAATTGTATTACTTAGATTAAATCTATAAGTGTATTGTCATCGAATATACAATCTGTAATGGCGGTGAATAAACGCGTCTGTAATAATACTGAAAGCATGCATATATTATTATATTTGTTGGAGAAGCCGTAATTATTAAAACCATCGTCAGACATTGTAGGGGCGAATAGGGTGGGTGATTGAGCTAAGAGAAATATTGAGTACAACAAATTTTTTTTTTTTTGCTTAGATGGTTGGACGCTCTCACAGCCCACCTGGTGTTAAGTTGTTACTGGAGCCCATAGACATCTACAACGCAAATGCGCCACCCACCTTGAGATACAAGTTTTAAGGTCTCAAGTACAGCTACAAAGGCTGCCTCACCCTTCAAACCGAAACGCATTACTGCTTCACGGCTGAAATTGGCAAAGTGGTCCATCCAAATACTGTCGATCTTGAAACTATGGGTAGCTATAATAAAATGGCGATCGTACATACTCACCGAGCATAAGTCATGGACAAGCTCTGAATCAGTTGAAATGCGGCCACGTTCGCGCACATTCAAAGTTATTTTAAGTATCTTTTATATGTAAATTACTTATTCTTATTTATGTGTAAAGAAGCAACATTTTTAAGTTTTAATTTTTAATAATTATTATTTTATTACATTACATTGTGTATTAATTTTATGTATATTTACGAATATATGTATGTACCTATGTTTGTGTGTGTGTATGTGTGTATATGTATGTGTACATATATATATGTCGTGGATAACGACTTTTAGTTGTCGTGGATAACGACTTTTAGTAATATTAAGACGGTGGTTTTGATTATTATTTTAAATGATGAAATGTTGTTTTGATAAATATCACAAAACGAAGGGTAGACTCCGTAACGCCACAGTATAAAATGGCGGTACGTGGACAGAGTCGTGGCATTCCGTGTCAGACAGTAATTCCGTCCGTCTCAGTCAGTGAGTCTCTGTCAGTCAGTCAGTCGGTCAGTCGGTCTGTCGGTATATGCAACGAAACTGTCGGTTTACCCTGTCATTGTGAAAGTTGTGTGTGTTGAGTTTCAATAATTATTATTGAAAAGTTTTATTGTCTAAACTGAGTTCAATCGAATACGAGCGATGACGGAACCTACCGCTCAGCCATCCCTGACGTGTGC
>NW_021011568.1:687922-717668 GCF_003987935.1 Bombyx mandarina
CGTCAGGGATGGCTGAGCGGTAGGTTCCGTCATCACTCGTATTTGATTGAACACAGTTTATAAAAAGTCAATAAAACCTTTTGAATAATAATTATTGAAACTCAACACACACAATTTTCACAATGACAGGGTAAACCGACAGTTTCGTTGCACATACCGACGGACCGACTGACCGACTGACTGACTGACAGAGACTCACTGACTAAGACGGACGGAATTACTGTCTGACACGGAATGCCACGACTCTGTCCACGTACCGCCATTTTATACTGTGGCGTTACGTAGTCTACCCTTCATTTTGTGATATTTATCAAAACAACATCTCATCATTTAAAATAATAATCAAAACCACCGTCTTTTACTAAAAGTCGTTATCCACGACAACTAAAAGTCGTTATCCACGACAACTAAAAGTCGTTATCCACGACATATATATATTGTATATATTTCACTGGATTCGTACACCGCGCGTAAATCGTTTCCAAATGATTCTTCTACATCAGATGGTTGTCCGGAAGAGATCGCTTTTAGCGATAAGACCGCCAATTGTACTTTTTTTGTATTTAATGTATCGCACTGTTTAATGGTTTTTTGGTGTACAATAAAGAATACTCTCTCTCTCACATGAGATTTGAGTTACTACTAGGCTTTGCCTTTCAGCTGTTAGATACTATAATTACTGTTACGCGCTGGGGTTCGGGATAAATAAAAATTCCACCGAAGTACAAATTAAAACTCTATTTAACACTTAGAACACCTTAGGAAACACTTTACAATTCGTAATTCACCTCTTCCGCTTCGTTTCAGGTGATCCGTTCGCTGTTTCGCTTCGCTTAGATCCGATTACTAGCTGTCTTCGTGTCAACTCTGCAACGCTTTTATAGTCGATACGACATCTCTAGTATACTTACTCTACAAAACTTGCATACGCCCCGTTATGACGTATGCAAGCGTAGTGTTCGCACACGCAGCCCGCACCAACTTGAAGCCCCTTCAGGTTATTCAATCCCGATTCTGCAGGATAGCCGTCGGAGCACCATGGTTCCTAAGGAACGTGGATCTCCACGATGACCTGGAGCTCGACTCTGTCAGTAAGTATCTACAGTCGGCATCATTGCGCCATTTCGAGAAGGCGGCACGACATGAGAACCCTCTTGTCGTGGCCGCTGGAAACTACATACCCGATCCTGTAGACCGAATGGTAAACAGTCGACGTCGCCCAAAGCACGTCATTACGGATCCTCCCGATCCATTAACGGTGCTTTTAGGCACCACAAGCACCGGTCACCGTCCTCGTCGAACCCGTCGCTTGCGACGAAGGGCTCGACGAGCGAATTAACCCCTAGACACAGCCCACTGAGTTTCTCGCCGGATCTTCTCAGTGGGTCGCGTTTCCGATCCGGTGGTAGATTCTGCGAAGCACTGCTCTTGCTAGGGTCAGTGTTAGCAACTCTCCAGTTTGAGCCCCGTGAGCTCACCTACACACGTTAGGGTGAAGCTGAAATAGCCTCTCAAGGCTATCAGCATAGGTAGGAAAAAAAAAAAAAAAAAAAAGTATACTTATACAATTATTGAGGACATTCCCGGCAAGACTAGTCATTTCGATATGTGTTGCCGCTATTTGATAATAGATGACGTTACACTTCTCGAGCATTCTCGATTTTACTAGTTCTTTTTATATTCGTTTCTCCGACTCGACGAGAGGTGGCGTTACTCTTACCGGCGTAACATTACTATTGACTTTGAGACAGCTCTACAAATTCTATCTTGCCACCGTCGGGTCACATTCTGAAATACAAACATATGCAAACAAAGTTTTCAGGTAACTACACGACGTACTCGCTCTTGCTATCCTCGTGAGAGCTAACTAGATCCTTTCACTCTGGCGAATAACAAGACCGTTTGTGTGATATCAGGTACACACTCGCGCTCGGCTTGCCTTGAAAAATCTCGACGAGAGTGTACAGCTGGGTTAAACTAAATCGTGATACTCCAATATTGGAATGCAATAATTTCCTTTAGTATTAGCTTACAAAGTGAATGCGTTTCTGACCGCTAGCGTGAGCACTCTTTGGGTTCTTACAAAGTCAAGCACACGGCCTTCCTAATGGTAAACAGTTACTATCGCTCGTGACCTCAACAATGTTAGGGCGAAGCCAAGCGGCAGTCTACGGCTGGGGATTCTCAAAATCTCAAAACTTAACGGTCAATCACTTATCCGGTCTTGGAATGGTGTTCCTTTGTTTTAGAATACGTTACAGCCAAACGAAATGCGAGTAAACTTATTATTTATGTAAAATACAGTAAAAAGAGTAATATTTATGCAAAGCCCCGCTCGGCAGTAATAGCCGGTTCATTTTTCGTTGCCGATTGTCTTATTGCTAGTGATTTTCTTTAGAGGCCCTCATTAGAGGCATTAGAGGCCTGTCTGAACGAAGCGTCTCTTGTTTTACGCGAACGAGGAAATATAATTTAGCCGAGTTTTATTTTATGAAAGGATTTGGGAATTGAATCTTACGAAAAACCATTTAAAAAAACATACATTTTGTTAACAATAATAGACTTTTGGTCCCAATTTTCAAACTGTAACTTGCCCTTGTAGGCAGCCTAGCACACGGCTGACCTGAGGATGAGTGGTTGCCGTCACTCATGGACATCAGCAATGCAAACTAAAATCTGCTGCTCTGTCCTGTGTAGGTGGTGACACCAGTGGCACTGGCCCTTAAAAAGTCTGCGACTTTGATTTTTGCTTGTGTCATTCTATTATCGTGAAAGACCTTCATGAAGATATGCTAGATGTGGAAACGTTTGAAATGATTAGTTTGCTAAAATAGAAAATGTCGCGTAACTTCAACGGCCTAGTGATCATATTCAACAGACAAGCCGCGAATACCATCCGGTGGTAGATTCTACACTGCTCTTGCTAGGGTTAGTGTTAGCTAATTCTCTCGGCTTGAGCTCGTGAGCTTGCCTACCCGTCCGGATGTAGCTGAAATAGCCCCTAGGCTACTAACGAATAGGTTGGGAGGGAGCCCTATTGAAAACCTCTTGAAAAATCTTAAGAAAACTAACTATACTGAGACCTTAGAACTTGTATCTTAAGGTGGGTGGCACATTTACGTTGTAGATGTCTATGGGCTCCGGTAATCACTTAACACCAGGTGAGCTGTGAGCTCGTCTACCCATCTCAGCAATAAAAAAAAAGTAGTTCTTCTTTTTCTCCACCTTATCCCACTAGGTGCGATCGACACAGCAAATTTTTCTCTTCCATTCTCTTTTATCAGCCGTCATCTCAACACTCACTCCTTTCTCTTTCATATCGTCATTCATACATTCCATCCATGTCTTCTTCGATCGACCTCTTCCCCCTCTACCTTGCACTACCATTTTCATACATCTCCTAGTCACATGCATCTCCTCTCTACGCATCACATGTCCATACCACGCTAACCGCTTGCTCTTTAATTTGTTGCTTAAGAAAACACGTACAATTTTCCAAATAATGAAACAATACGTTGGTAACGTTTCTAGAAACATTCCTTGTCAAATGAGCGGGTAAGCAGAAAGCACCGTAACTGCGGCATTAAGATAAAGTGTACGAAGTTTTTAACGTCTCGAACTAATGAACTGAAAGTAACCGGACTTTATATTATCAATGAAACGACTTTGTCATTTGACGACCTGAAAATTTAATGAAAAGCCTGTGAAATTTAGTTCGGAAAAGTGTTACTCTGAAAATATTGGTTTATGAATTCATTTAATAATATAGACTGATATTTTTAGTTCTTGAGCCGACTTCGGTAACTTCAGTATATGAGACTGGCATGCATACTTATAAAAGTTTTTAAATATACTAATGGTCCCCGCAGTAGTCGAAATTTGATTATGGTGAATTGAAATTAAAGTTTAAACATTATTATGGTTCTATTGTCAAACACTATTATACTTCTATAATAGTACAAATATTAATATATTCTACATAATATAGATTTCGCGAAAACTACACTATAGACAAATAATATTAAAGACAAAAAATATTAACCTATTCTCAAATTGCCCACAGACTTTAAACAATAACAAAAGTTTCACAATTGACAATATACAAAGAGTATATTTATACGGATGCGTTATGTCAAATACATGGTATTGTGTGTAATGTTTTCTTTATTGATTTAATGTATTTTTTATGCATAATTAAAAAAAAAAAATTTGCATTCTGCACTTCTTCTCTATGTTCTCTATAAGTGTGTGAAATGTCATACTCCTGCATCCGCGCAATTTTCGTAAAAAGGGGTACAAAGTTTTTGGTTCACTTGTTAATATATAGATAAATATATTAAATATGTATAGAGATTTTAACAGACAGTCTGTATTAACATTGTACTTCACCGCTTCACATCAACGGTTGCTTGAACAAGATCGCTATCACGATCAATTGTCTCCCTACTCAATGCCTTGCTAGCCTATGCTCCGGAAATGGATATATTCCATGATGGTTTGCAGCGGTTTATAGTTGTTGCTAGAAATTACTTAAGCTATTATTATTATTATCATACAAATGTTTTGGTTATACTGTTGATTTGTAACAAGACTGAAAATAAATAAATAAATAAGATGTCACTGTTAAAAACATAGAATTAGATTTTCAAAAGACAAATTTACTTCTACATATTTTTATTTATATATTATATTATTTTTTCTACCAATCTCATCTTGTAAATAAATAAAGAAATAAAATAAAACACTAAAAGAAATAAGAAAAAATCTGATTTTGTTTTTTTATAAGTACGATCATCTTTCCTGTACTTTGAAACTGTGATATTTATAATAGATAAAGCCGTCAAAATGTCTTTCTTACTCATAAAAAATCAGACGAACAAGATGATTTCTAGTCAAGTCAATTTTTACCGTGGAAGACCGGACATGTTGACAAACACCCTGTAAAATTCATCACAGGGATCGAAATCTCAATTAAAATAGCATCCTACACTCTAACCCATACGTTTAATGTCACGTGGCAAAACGTACTCTCAGACATAGCCCACTGAGCTTAACACCGGATCTTCTCAGTGGGCCGCGTTTCCGATCCTGTGGTAGATTCTGCAAAGCAATGCTCTCGCTACGGCTAGTGTAAGCTACGTCACCAGGTTAGAGCCCCGTGAGTTCACCTATTCTTTCGGTGAATCTAGCATGACCCCTTGAGGTCGATAGAATAGGTAGAAAAAAGGCAAATCACCCACCCGCTAGTTGTTAAAGCGTCCAACCAATGGAATTTAAATAATGTATAATGTATTTTTAAGTTAGCCCTACAAAGTCGAATATCAATTATCTAAACTTTTCAAGATGAACCTTGTAAATTGTAATTGATTTTTATTATTACAAAAAAATTCTAATAATAAAGTTTCGTCTAGCATTCAATTGATTTATAGATATAAATTTTCATTCGAATATAATTTTCATTGGATATCCTTTATTAAATTATAGATGCTATTTTTTTAACGAAACGTAAATTTGATGGGAAGGCTTCCGTTTTCCTATTTTCTCGAAGGTCTTCAAGGGTCCATTAACGTTTTGGAGTTTAACCCTTGAGAATCGATTACACTTATAAGCCCCGCTACGAGAAATTAATGAGCAGTACAATTATTAAGCCTTAACAAAAATCTTATTTCTTTTTTGACTTCCCTCCACCGTAAATTCTAGAATATAACACAAATTTACACCTGTTTCTGAGAAAAACGATCTTGATTCACAATTAAATTATATATAAGAATTCCCTCTCTTTCCGCTTAAAGACCGGAACCCTAAGAATTAAAATGATATACTGGCTACTGATATACTGGATACTGGCGGTAGGACCTCTTGTGAGTCCGCGCGGGTAGGTACCACTACTCTGCCTATTTCTGCCGTGAAGCAGTAATGCGTTTCGGTTTGAAGGGTGGGGCAGCCGTTGTAACTATACTTGAGACCTTAGAACTTATATCTCAAGGTGGGTGGCGCATTTACGTTGTAGATGTCTATGGGCTCTAGTAACCACTTAACACCAGGTGGGCTGTGAGCTCGTCCACAAATCTAAGCAATAAAAAAATAAATATATAAGTACTTCACTGTAGAATCAGGCTGTAGTGGATGGTGGGAGCATATGGTGCGTCCACAGAAGGTACTTAAGTCAAGATTCGGTTAGAAGATGTTCAGGGTCATAGAATAAGTAAGGTTATAGCGGCTACGAACAGACGACAGGATAGTTTTTTTTTTCCTTACCTGTGCTGATAGTCTTGAGAGGCTGTTTCAGCTTCACTCTAACGTGTGTAGGTGAGCTCACGGGACTCAAGCCGGAGTGTTGCTAACACTGACCCTAGCAAGAGCAGTGCTTCGCAGAAACAATCATCGGATCGGCAACACGACCCACTGAGAAGATCCGGCGAGAAACTCAGTGGGCTGTGTCTATGGGTTAATTTGCTTAAGGACGGTGACCGGTGCTTGTGATGCCTATAAACACCGTTAATGGATCGAGAGGATCCGTAATGAAGTGCTTTAAGTATATATGTGTGATATATAGTATATTTTACAGTATATATGTGTGATGATACACATATCTTTTGTCTTGGAAATTGTATTTTCATCAAGATGCCCTGACCTCAATTTTTAAGATCACATGGAAATGTGAATCTGCAAGACTTTCACTGTCTGTTCCGCTCGGTTAAGCAAGTTCGTGACCTCGGATTAAAATCTATAAGCCAGATTTCACGAACTACATCCATCCCACTCGCACTTTATAAGAGCGCTTCGCGTGCAAGCAGGATCGATAGCTGAAACGACCCAAGTATCTAATACAGATTCGACCCAAAGCTATCCTAGTCGTTAGTTTTCAGAGCGTGCTTTCATAGCTCGTGTTAGTACTAGAATCTGTTTTTACTGCCCGCTGCGAGATCTACTCATGCAAAATCATGTGCATATTTTTCAATAAAGTACCGCGCTATAAAAACCTTAATTGTTAATTAAAGTTTCATGTATATAGATTCAGTTTTTTAAGTTTCTGAACGACTTTACGACGTCAAGACGTTTACAGACTTAATCCGTGGTGCATTTCAGATTGTGACCACGAGTTTAGGCTTGATAAATGAGGTATATATATCAGCATCATATATGGCATCATATATGGCAACATATATCAGCATATATACCTATATATATTTAGTCTGGCCATAAATACTGTTACAAGTAAAAATAAACAAAATATTACATTTGAATTTGGAATCTGTCATTTTTATATGATTGCTCATTGAGTTTTCTCATTTAGGCGCCAATACATTGTACAATATTTTACGATATTAAAATGGAGTGGGGTGATAAAGAGTACCGAATCGCTGTGATTGCATTACACAAAGTAGGTATGGAGCCAAAGGCAATTTTCAAAACTCTCTATACGCTTGGTATTAGTAAAATGTTTGTGTACCGGGCTATTAATATGTGCAATGAAACCTCCTCTGTTTGTGACAGAAAAAAGACCTGGCCGTCCACGTAGTGTTCGTACGAAAAAGGTGGTCAAAGCAGTAAGGGAAAGAATTCGAAGAAATCCTGTCCGAAAGCAAAAGATTTTATCTCGGGAGATGAAAATAGCACCTAGAACCATGTCGCGTATTTTAAAAGATGACTTAGGACTTGCAGCCTATAAGAGACGTACTGGTCATTTCTTAACTGATCATTTAAAAAAGAATAGGGTGGTAAAAGCGAAATAGCTACTGAAGTGGTACGCAAAGGGAGGTCATAGAAAAATTTTGTTTACGGATGAGAATTTTTTTACAATTGAGCAACATTTTAACAAACGAAATGACCGTATTTATGCTCAAAGCTCTAAGGAAGCTTCCCAATTAGCAACGTGGGCACTATCCGACTTCAGTGATGGTTTGGTGGGGTATTAGCTATGAAGGAGTGACTGAGCCATACTTTCGTGAAAAAGGTATCAAAACATCGGTACAAGTGTATCAAGATAACATTTTTGAGAAGGTAATGAAGCCCCTTAACAACACCATGTTCAATAATCAAGAATGGTCCTTCCAGCAAGACTCGGTGCCAGGTCATAAAGCTCGGTCTACGCAGTCTTGGTTGGAAACGAACGTTTCGGACTTCATCAGAGCTGAAGAGTGGCCGTCGTCTAGTTCCGATCTTAATCCACTGGATTATGATTTATGGTCAGTTTTAGAGAGTACGGCTTGCTCTAAACGCGATGATAATTTGGAGTCCCTAAAACAATCCGTACGATTGGCAGTGAAAAATTTTCCCATGGAAAGAGTGCGTGCTTCTATTGATAGCTGGCCTCAACGTTTAAAGGACTGTATTGCAACCATTGGAGACCACTTCGAATAAGCTTTTTATATTTTATATTTATACTTTAGATTTTTTTATATTTATGTATTAAACTAACACACTGTAAAGGTAATAAATGTTATTTGCCATAGATTTTTTTTTGTTTTCCTTTGTAACAGTATTTATGGCCAGACTAAGTAGTCACAACAGCTGCCCCACCCTTCAAACCGAAACGCATTAAGTACTGCTTCACGGCAGAAATGGGCAGGGTGGCGGTACCTACCCGCGCGGACTCACAAGAGGTCCTACCAGCAGTAATTACGCAAATTATAATTTAGCGGGTTTGATTTTTATTACACGATGCTATTCCTTCACCGTGGAAGTCAACCGTGAACATTTGTTGAGTACGTATTTCATTAGAAAAATTGGTACCCGTCTGCGGGATTCGAACACCGGTGCATCGCTCAACACGAATGCACCGGACGTGCGTTTTTTTCTGGTGGAAGGACCTCTTGAGAGTCCGCGCGGGTAGGTACCACCACACTGCCTATTTCTGCCGTGAAGCAGTAATGCGTTTCGGTTTGAAGGGCAGGGCAGCCGTTGTAACTATTCTTGAGACCTTGTGAGCTCGTCCACCCATCTAAGCAATAAAAAAAAAAAACAACGTCTTATCTTATCCTTTAGGCCATGACGACTTTATTTAACAATGTGCGATTCAACATTAAAAGGTGTTCTTTCCAATAGTTATAATCGTCTCATTAAAACTAAGGGAACGATTCGAGAAATAGAATTACTAAAACTAACAATTTTTCAGGAAATCTGATCATCGAAGCGGAAAAATCTAGTGACTTTCATTCCGAAACTTCAGCGGAACTCGTGCAGCGTTGCTACTTTTGAGAAAAATTTTGTAAAGCTAACTTCAAGCCATTTCTGAAGTTAAAACGTGGTTTGACGGGTTTATTTTTCTATTTTTCTTACAATTACTTTTTTTTTACACTTTTTAATACGCGTTTATTAGCTTCATAGGTATGTTAGTATGTATGCATATAACGGAATCTTCGAATATGATTTCGACCCCCTTCAAAACGTTGGATTAACTCGAAATTTGGCATACTTATCAAGGATCAATGACAATTCAATATTTTAAGCAGTTCGACCCGTTATAGGTTAAGAATTAAGGGACATAGTCCAAACAAGTGCTCCGTAAAGGTCACGACCCACAGCACTGAGGAACACGGCGCAAAGAGGTGGGGTAGAAGAATTTAAGTAGAGTCGGCTTTTTATGCTAATAGTAAGAATATCAGTAATAGAACAAAATTTTACGATCAAGTCAGAAACCTTTTAAAATTGTTAGCTGATTATGACATCACTTAAAGTAAATAAGCAGAAGCCAGATGTCCCATTACACATGCACTCTTCACACCCATATTTTAACTTCGAATAGCTTTTAATTTAAAACTAATATCGATGCTGTTGGCACAGTTGCTTAGTAATAGTACTTATTTGTCGCTAAATAAAAAAAAATTGTTACGCCGTTAAGAGTAACGCCATCTATCGCCGAATAGCTGAACAAATATCGAAGGGTCTAGTAGCATCTAGAACGCTCGAAAAGTACAACGCCATCTATTGTCAGGTAGCGGAAACACACAATACTCGACTTTTGTGGAATATTCTCGACGATTCTAGGGATTTCGTCTCAACTATAAAAGCGTTGCAGAGATGGCACTCAGTCAGTAATCGGAACTCCTCGAAGCGTAACAGCGAACGGATCACCTGAAGCGAAGCGGCAGAAGCGAATTGAGAAGTTTAAAGTGTTTGTGGAGTTTTTACTTGTAATTCGGTAGAATTTTTATTTAACCCTAGCGCGTAACAATATCCAATGAAATATAGTAAACAAACATATTTTATACAGAAATCAGATAATCTATTTAAGAAAAACGTAACGAAACATAAAAACGTGCGCACAAATTACGTATGAAGCGAAATTCCTTTTAGCGTCGTTTTAAATTTCATTTTTAGAACAAATTTCTAACGAACTCCGTTTTCAGGAATTGAATCGAGTTCCAAACGAGTTTGTATAATGCGACGTGTTCATCTAAAATATTATTATGGGCTATTTCCCCGGGTAGGCACTAAAAACTCAGAGAGTATGTTTTACGTGTCCATACGTTGCGAATATTCTTTCGAAAAATCTCTTATTTTTATGAGCACTATTCGTTCTATAAATATAAATTTCATCATCACCTTGGTTGAATAGCTAGTCGGTCAAAAGAAGTCATTTTCGTTCAGGACAAAAAAAAAACATTTTCGTCATCATATTGTATCAACTTAGTAGGTACATAAAAAAAACATTTCTGAACGTGAAGTAGTTTAATTTATCGTAACTAGACGATGACCGGTTTTTTTTTGAAACGCCATCTTGGTTAGTTGCCTTCAATTAAGAAAAATAGTATTATTATTCGCCAATAGATGTCGGAAATAGTTGAAAAACACGAATAATCCAACATTTTCTGAAAATAATTCGAGGCTAGATCGATTTATCGCCCCCGAAATCCCCCCCTGTATTCTAAATTTTATGAAAATTATTGGAGCCGTTTCCGAGTTTCAGATTATATACATATATATTAATATACAAGAATTGCTCGTTTAAAGGTATAAGATAATATAAATCGAAAATAACATTAATATTTCAAGCTAAGTAAATATTAGATATGATAGGCAAGATCAAATATAGTGAACGCATAGCATCAATTTACAAGCGACCTCTACCCTTTCTCATCTATGTCACCCCGCGTATTGTTTCTGGACTGGTATATGTGTGGAAAACTTAAAACAATCGCGTCATTGCGGCATCCTCGGGTGTATAATACCTACTGAGAAATCGAAAAGGGCAGCGGAGAGTGTTATGATTTTCAAAAGCCTTCAGTTTTAACTTGAAACTAATTGGTGAATGTTGCTTGTGAATTCCATTAAACTTTAATAAGTTTCTTGATTTGTTTGTTGATTTTATTAATATTCTAATATCAAAAATCATCAGCACCGCTAACGTATCTTCGACAACAATTCCTTTGGATCCCGTTTTACTGGTAGTAGGACTTCTTGTGAGTCCGCGCGGGTAGGTACCACCGCCCTGCCTATTTCTGCCGTGAAGCAGTAACGCGTTACGGTTTGAAGGGTGGAGCAGCCGTTGTAACTATACTGAGATCTTAGAACTTATATCTCAAGGTGGGTGGCGCATTTACGTTGTAGATGTTCATGGGCTCCAGTAACCACTTAACCTACCCACATAAGCAATAAAAAAAATACAAAATTTGAAATTTTTATAAACGAAATCTTTCAATCTTCGCAAATCCAACAATCTATTCGTTTTGTAAGCGGAACTAACGCTGAATACCAAAGTCAAAGTTCAGTTGAAGTATATTTCGCTCACGTCTGGAAGAGAATGAGCAACATATGAGCGCATGTTGGCAACACGGTCACGGATATATCCGAAGGCGCAGGTGAAAATATCCTATATTTTTGTACACACACTTCATCGATTCCCGAAAAAGACCGCTGCGTCTTGCTGCTAGAATTTAACATGTAATTGAAAGTTATTTTTGTTATTGCTTAAATTTTTTATTTAAATTGTAGTTTTTTATTTTAATTTTTAATTTTAATTAAAAAAAAAATTGCTTAAATTGGTGGACGAACTCACAGACCACCTGGTGTTAAGTGGTTACTGGAGCTCATAGACATCTACAACGTAAATGCGCCATCCACCTTGAGATATAAGTTCTAAGGTCTCAGTATAGTTACAACGGCTGCCCCACCCTTCAAACCGAAACGCATTACTGCTTAACGGCAGAAATAGGCAGGGCGGTGATGCCTACCCGTGCGAATTCAGAAGAGGTCCTTTTTTTTTTTTTTTTTTTTTTTCTTTTTTTTTTCGGGTAGAGGGCCGAACCTCCTACGAGGTCCCCGCGCAAAAGGGGCGCGCGGGGTATGTGAGACTCAACGATCTGCATGGTGTTGTGAGCAGACCGCGGGCCCAAGGATTTTAGAGCCCACCCACTAAACGACTCCTCTGCACTCTTACACCCGACGTCCGATCCCCTCCGAGGTCAGAACCCGGATGAGGTAGGGGGGCTACCGCGGTCAACACTACAACCAGACGGCGCGGCTCACCCCAAGGACGCCCAGCCGACGGAGCCTTCGAGGCGAATCGAAGGCTCTGAAACGTCGGCCGTCTCGGTACGGCAGCCCGTCGGGCCGCCCAGACGGTGCCGCTGGTGTCCCGGAATACCCCGCTGGACCAGAACCAGCCTG
Source organism: Bombyx mandarina (assembly GCF_003987935.1). The sequence continues at coordinate 700,535 of NW_021011568.1, forward strand.
CCGGGTCGGGACGCGATACACCGTCGACCGGTCGCTCTATTCACTCCACGGCAGCGCGCTAGAGTGCTGGTAGCGCGCCGCGCGGCCTCACCCCCTCAGGTCGCCCCTTGACCTTCACCGGGGGGAGGCCGCCACCTACAGGGGCCGGGACGTACGGGCGTATTCCCGCCTCCGGCCCCCGGCTCGACGGCGACGGATCGGTGCGGAAAGGGAAGAGCTCTCCCTCTCTCGCTCCGCCGCCTCCTTCTGCGATATGGTGGACTCGCAGAAGTCGAGCATCGCCTTCCAGTTCAGAAGAGGTCCTAACACCAGTAAAATTTTTAAAGAATGATATTTCCTCAGCTTCAATCGATCCTTTCCCCTTGTTTTATTAAATAAACAAACCTGTTCTGTTAAATGGAGTTGACTAACTAGATTATTAATAGATTCAGGCTTGAGGTCGTATTCCCAAATTACAATGAGTTCACGGCCATCCCATACTTCAAGGCACAACGAATAACTCGTTCATGATAGAAATAGGACGGAGACATCATTATTCACAATATCTTTATCTTTAACAAATTAACCTAATCCACAGACTACTAGACATAAAGGCCCACTTAGCTCAACATGAAAAGAGACTGATTTATTAACTAATGGTGTTATTTGTTTCAAGTGGTATTGCGTCATTGAAATTACTGACTTATTATTCTTATAAGTTTTTATTGTAGTTATTTATTGATGTGAAGTTAAATAATTGTTTAAGTACAATTATGACCATGTACGTAATTATATACAATAATGTATGCCGATATAAAATGTTACATAATCATCTATGTGTATAAATATTTATTTACTTATAATAAGTTAAGTTAATGTCGGAATAATGTCATTATATATCATTATTTTTGAATTTTCTTTCCAGTCACTTATCCTGTTATACCATTTTGTGAAGAAGAAATTAGAAGAACTTCATTAGCCGCGTGTCATACCCGATCCTGTGGACCGAATGGTAAACAGTCGACGTCACCCTAAGCACGTCATTACGGATCCCCCCGATCCATTAACGGTGCTTTTAGGTACCTCAAGCACCGGTCACCGTCCTCGCCGAACCCAACGCTTGCGATGAAGGGCTTGTCGAGTAAATTAACCCATAGACACAGCTCACTGAGTTTCTCGCCGGATCTTCTCAATGGGTCGCGTTTCCGATCCGGTGGTAGATTCTGCGAAGCACTGCTCTTGCTAAGGCCAGTGTTAGCAACACTTCCGGTTTGAGCCCCGTGAGCTCACCTACACGCTAAGGCGAATCTGAAATATTCTCTCAAGGCTATAAGTATAGGCAGAAAAAAAAAGCCGCGTATTTGTTGTTCATATTGTTTTGTCATGGAAAATTCTCATTCATTCAAACATTTTATATAATGTGAACTATAAAGGGATGCATACGGGCAATTGAAGGAAAATTGAAATAATAAACTACCGCACATCTGACTGTACGAATTGTCATAAAACTTCAACGTATGTTTACACTCGCATGCCTTATTTTCACACTTGACAAAGCATCGACTGATTCTATACACGTAATGCTGTACCTCGTTTATTGACATTTTATATCATAGCCCAGTATTCTCCGGTATATTTATTTTTATGGCAAGAAATTTACTGCCCTTGTCGGATTGTGGGTCATTGTCATACGCTTATATTTTTCACAAAAAATAATAATTTCTGTCTTCTATAAGTTACACGCCACTAAAACTCAGTTCAGAGTTTTTATATTGATCATGGTCTTTCACGGGTCCTTCATGTTTGTTTTTCACAACACGAGAAAGGCCGATTCAGTAACAAAAGCATGCCCTTGACCGCAATTGCTTGCCACGGTAAACAAACTAGCGTTACTTCTGACTTGTTTGAATACAACATGAAAAACATCGTATTTCTAGATGCCACTTAATCGAGTCTAATGTTGTGTAGTATCTGTCTATTTTTTATTGATTTACTAGCTGACCCGGCAGACTTCGTAGTACCTCAATCGATAAATAAAAGATAAATAGAAGATTTATCTACCTTTAAAACCTTCTCTAGACTTCCACAAATAATTCAAGTCCAAAATTAGCCAAATCTGTCCAGCCGTTCTCCAGTTTTAGCGAGAATGACGAACAGCAATTCATTTATATATATATACCTAGTCAGGTCATAAATTCTGTCACATGTTTAATGTAAAATAATTGAAACAAGTTTATTCATTATGTAACCATTCATGTACCAAAATGAACTTAACAAACATAGATTCTTATGACACTAAAGTTTATTCAAAATGACCTCCGTGATTTTGAATACAGGCCTTCAATCTGCGCGGCCAGTCGTCTATCGCAGCACGAACGAGGGCCATGTCAATATCGGCGGCTGCCTTAATCAAGGATGTCTTGAGTGACTCCAAATTGGGATGAGGCTTTGAGCACGCCTTTTCCTCCAAGTGTTGCCATATCTTGTAATCTAACGGATTCAAATCTGGACTGGAGGAGGGCCAGTCTTCGTGCCGGATGAAGTCGATTTCACGCGNTTCAAATCTGGACTGGAGGAGGGCCAGTCTTCGTGCCGGATGAAGTCGATTTCACGCGCCGCCAGCCAGTCTTGTGTGCTCTTCGCTCTATGAGCTGGCGCCGAATCTTGTTGGAATACCCAGTGCCTGTTATTGAACATGGTATGAGAAACAGGTTCCACAAGGTTCGTCAGGACTGTATTTTGATACACAACTGCATTCGTATTTACACCTTTCTCACAAAAGTGTACTTCTGTTAAGCCCCAATAAGAAACTCCCAACCATACCATGAGTGAGGATGGAAAATGACCTCGTTGGACACGCGGAATACGGTTGCTCGCTTCTTCACTACTGTGTACGTACACCTTATCATTTTGTTTGTTGTAGCTCTCTTCTACGGTAAAAATTTTTTCATCCGAAAAAAGAATTTCCCGAATTTTTTTTCCCGCGTACCGCTTCAACAAAGCGCGGCATCTCTTCATCTCAGGTCCATTAGACGAGCATTCAAACGATGTCCTGTTTTTCTTCGATATGCCCGAAGCCCTAAGTCTTCATTTAACACCCTTTTCACCGTTGTTCTGCTTAATCCCATCTGAAGGGCCAACAGTTTCTGCTTACGTTTGGGATTTCTTTGAATTCGCGCCTTCACAGCTTTTATCACTGCTGGAGTCCTAACAGACCGAGGGCGACCACTTCTTGACCTGTCATCTACACTAGAGTCTTCATTGTATCGTTTGATGGTACGATAAACGAATATTTTCGTTTTATATTAAAATTTTTCCGTATGTTAAAAATTTGAATTGGCGCGTAACCGCAACGATGCAACGCAATAACTGCAACACGGTCTTCTTTAAGGGTCCACTACATATTTAAAAATGAGTAAAATTCTAAAAGTATACATTTTTATTTTCATGAACAATTCTAAATTCGAATTCAATAAACTTTTTTGTGGCCAGCATTCTAAATGAAAAGTTTTTACTGTGTGACAATACTTATGACCTGACTAGTTATATATATATTTCCATCGTAACATGCGTAACATGCGCTCTGGGATGGAAATATATATATAGAAGAGTATATGGCTATTTTGTTGTGATAATATGTATTACGCGCTGGGGTTGGGATAAATAAAACATCCACTGAAGTACAAATTAAAACTCTATTTAACACCGGGAACACTCACAATTTCAGCAATTTACAATTCGTAATTCGCTTCTTCCGCTTCGCTTCTGGTGATCCATTCGCTGTTTTGCTTCGAATAGAATGAATTACTAACTGCCTTCGTGTCATCTCTGCAACGCTTTTATAGTCGATATGACATCTCCACAACTATCGAGAACATTCTCGGTAAGGCCAGTCGTTTCGATATGCGTTTCTGATATTTGATAATAGATAGCGCTGCACTTCTCGAGCGATCTCGATTTTACTAGTTCTTTTGAGATTCGTTTCTGCTATTCGGCCATAGATGGCGTTACTCTTACTGGCGTAACAAATTTGACAGTTCTAGTTGATATTTAGCGGTGAAGTCTGTAATGAGGATACGCGGGTTGCTTTCAGTCCATACGTCCAGTTATCTTTGTTTCCGTTCTTAATTAAAGACACTAGAGCAATTTGTTTAAATTTTTTTCCTAGGTTATTTTCGAAGATCAGTTTCGCGCGGATTCTTTTTCACGCCTCCTTGGTATGTCGGGCCGGCCGCCACGACGATCTAATTACAACGGCTGCCCCACCCTTCAAACCGAAACGCATTACTGCTTCACGGCAGAAATAGGCGGGGTAATTGTAATTTTGCGGGTTTGATTTTTATTACACGATGTTATTCCTTCACCGTGGAAGTCAATCGTGAACCTTTGTTGAGCACGTATTTCATTAGAAAAATTGGTACCCGCCTGGGATTCGAACACCGGTGCGTCGCGCAACACGAATGCACCGGACGTCTTATGCTTTAGGCCACGACGACTTCAATACTATGGTCTCCTGTAACTGATTTGTAGTTCGTGTATCATCTGTGCATATGATGGGCCACAATATTATTGCAATATTTTTTGTTAAAACGAATCCTTTATTTCTGGATCCCTAGAAAGCATTGCGCTCGCAACTTCGTATAACTATATAGTTAGTTCGTCCCAATACGATTTGTTCTGGACGAGACACAGTAAATACAGCAATAGTGATTTTACTAATTGTTGTTTTGGAGTATTTCGATAATTGTTTCTCAACAGAACTACATATGTTAAGAATTATATCATTATGTCCTAAATATTATATATACTAATATTATAAAGAGGAAAATTTGTTTATTTGTTTGTATTGAATTTCACTGTTTGAAAGCTACACTATTCCCGAGTGACATAGGCTATAATATTTTTTGAAAAAAATTTGGGATTCTTACTAAAACTCCAATAATGTAACCCAAGGTGTAAAAAAATAAAAAAATATATTCTTTATATCGCGTGCCCTGCGAAAACTATTATTTAAAAAAATAAAACAATGTCAAATATCATTGAAACTTTTCTTAAAGACCCGAGCGGAGCCGGAACGGGCCGCTTGTAATAAATAAAATGGCTATACGATCGCCACATAGATCGCACGTCGACGTTCGTCAGATCAATATTTACTTAATTTTTTTAGTCGTTTTCCATCCTCACTTAGAATAGAAATAAGGCGTGGACACGTTTTCCGACTTAGCTAAGTGCTAAGATTACGTAGTGCTCAAGTTTCCCGTCCCTTATTTGCGTTTATTGCATTCTTATTTATAATAAAATTCACCTCTTTGTTTTCCTCCTTGCGTCGGTTTCCTCATTACTGAGGGTCGTGGTCATGGCCTTGAAACAGTTTAAACGTTTTTCTGTCCATGACTCTCTTGGGATGTAATTGTGGTGGGTTTCCACGTCCTTCCACATCAGTATTTCGAAGGGATTTAGTCCTTCACGGCAACTGGTCCCGCCCCGGGTCTCTGGTTGGATCCGAGGGCTGGGTTATTTCCCGCCGCCCAGTGCTCGGCGTTGACGTTTTACGGTAGGAATGTCCAGCTACTCAACCCTCCTCTTTTCTCATCCGGTCTTGGGACCAGCAACGGCAGAGTTAAACCTCTTTGTTTTAAAGCTGTTCAAATTGGACCCAGCTGCTCCAGCTTCAGCATAAAGCTATTTAGCTTAAAACCTTATCGAATAGTCGAGCTGGGTTTACAGAGATCATAAAAAGTAAGCATTTAAAAAGCACTAGTATTTAATTAGAGCAGCGCGTTGAAACATACATTCGCCAGATCATGGTATCTGCATTGTCTCCTCCAAATTTACTTTAAAATTATAAATACAAACTGCTCTTTTTCTCTCTACAATAAAAAAAAAATAAAAATGTTATTTTTCAAATTTTATTTTGTCCTGCTGAAGTAATATATCAACTGTACACAATTGTTAAACACACACACACGCAGAGTTAAATTGCGCTGCACAATGTAAATATGAAACCAGATATTGTTACGATACGAAGGAGAGGCGAGGAAATTATACAGAGATGCAGCCAGTGTCTAGATTAAATCGTATTTCTTGTTGTGAGGTTATGAATATTATGCACTGGTATTTTTGTGAAGATTTTTGTACGAGTATTAAACTAAGATTTATCATGTGCTACGTGCATTCGGAATTTGAAGATATTATCCGTTCTGAGGTAATGCTTTCTACACAGCACTGCTTACATATCCTTAACTTATTTTTATATTTACTTTTTCAATTATGAGGTTGTATTTCAACTCTTCGAAGATGTTTCTAATTATAGTAACGTAAACGGGTTTCTCTAACCACGCCATTAACGAATAAAAATTATTACTTTAATTACTTTTTAAAGTTTCAACATTCAATTTTAATTTCATGAAATATAACAAAACGTTAAAATTTTTCATATCCCTAACCATTATCATTTCACTACGACTCGAAACTATTAGCTTTTAGGGTACGAATACTAAAAATATATTCTAAGTTGATAGGAAATGAGTACAATTTTGCAGCCCGTGTAGTTTCATCAATCAATGTCCCGTCTGGAATCAAGGCGGAGCGCTTAGTAAAATCCTCGCTCTATCCCACTAATCCCTTCACTATTTACCACCTTCGTTCTTTAACACTGGCTGATGAGGGTTAATAAACTTGTCACTCTAACAAAGATATAAAATCACCATTGGAATACAATGAAAACATTATACCTATTAAAATTTATTCATTCGTTCTGTTTGTCTATAAGTGAATTAATTGGCAGATAGAGTATCGTGCGTTACGCAGATGATCAATAAGGAAATTGTTTTGGCGTGAAGAAAAATCTAGAATACGTATATTTGAATAACATTATGCACAAGATAGCGAAATACCGACGCGAAAATCGATATCAATCTCCTAGTATTCTTTCCTCATTGAAACTTGCATAAACAGTGATTTTATACTATAATGTATTTATTTATTATACTTCATGCATTCTTTACCAGTCAACCATAGGTAGTGCAGAGTAAATAATTTAATTTAGGAACTTTATCAACCCAAGCGCCTACCGCCTTTTCGGGTGCCGACAATTCACCCGCAACCACCGAAGCATACACACGAGAATACGCCCGCACCTCGCTCGCTACCATTCCTTTTCGAACTTGTTGGGGGACCCTCTGGAGTATTCATACCAGTGCTCCAGCTGGACAACACAAAAGTAATAATTTTTGAATTAAGATTTTCTTAAATACAAAAAAAAAAAAACTGAAAACGGCTAGTTAATTTAAAATTTGTTGGTAAAAAGAAAATAAATAGAGTTGAATGACAGAATGCCAAGGTATTATTGAAACAAAGTAGATGATAAGACGTTCAAGTAATAATAATAAAAATAGTAAGCCCATTTTGTTTCCAAAAAAAGAAAACATCTTATCAAATAAAAATTACAAATATAAAACGTATGTCATTGGAACCCTACTTCGGGTATAGGCCTTCTCAAGCTTACTCCGCTCTTCCCTATTCTTGGCTCTGTTTCTCCATTCTTTTCCTGTTGTTTCTATTATTTCGTCAATCCATCTGCTCCTTGGTCGACGTTCAAGTAAGAAGTGTAGCTTAAATTGATCTAATAGGTGTATTCATTATAGTATTGTTACGTGCTGGGGCTCGGGATAAATAAATATTCCACCAAAGTACAACTAAAAACTGTATTTAACACTTAGAACACTTTAAAACTCTCAATTCGATTCTTCCGCCTCGCTTCAGGTGATCCGTTCGCTGTTTCGCTTCGAGTAGTTCCGATTATTAACTGACTGCATGCCATCTCTGCAAAGTTTTTATATCGTCGAGAATATTCCACAAAAGCTTAGTATTCTGTGTTTCCGGTATCTGACAATAGATGGCGTTGTAAATCTCGAGCGTTCTAGATGCTACTAAATCCTTCGATATTCGTTCGACTATTCGGCAATAGATGGAGTTACTCTCACCGGCGTAACAGTATGTACTTGGAGTAATCTTGTTAAAATGTTACTTTGTACGAAAAAGAATTATTACTGAAGATGTTAGGACATTGGGCAGTATTTAAAAAAAATTAAATAGCATAATTGACGGTAAAACGTGGATACGAGCAATTAGTGATTTGTTACATTCCATTTCACTACTTCGAAAATCTCAATGACCATTCCAGTTTCGATATGTCAATGTCCTAGCTAATAACAGTCAAAAATTACGAAGGCGTCTGCTCACGAGGGTCTCATTTATTCGGTCTGGTTCCTTTGTTTCATATAATACGGCATTGGGACTATCCTTGAATTATGATTAAATTATTTCAAAGCCGAATAAGGGTGAACGGTATCTGGCTTCACCGTGATTAAAACTTAATGGAGCACTTTAATTAGACTTATTGTAGAATTTTATCATGCCGGTTATTTGGGAATACTTTGTATGTTGTTATAATAAAAGTAATAATTATTACATTTATTTACTCCACAATACAAATAACTTTTCAATTAATATGACATAAAAATTGTAATTATAAACAAAATTACAATATATTACTTATACTGACACAGTGGAGATAAAAAGGCCGCGGCTCAGCTTTGTGATGGCTGAAACTATCGCTGTTATTCTGCCGCTGCCTGTAATCTTAATCTATAAACTAATCTAATCCATAAAATAATAAATTAAACTACTAAAATTAAAATAATATAGACTAATCTATAAAAGAAAATCTAACAATACCTAAATTTAAATATGTGGCATAAGCTATAGAATCCCTGCCTCCGCACTTTGCTGCTTAAGTAGAAATTCTTTAAAAAAGTATTTGAAGGGGTTTAATCCTTGTGAGGACTAAACCCTTTCATCATATTCAGATTAATTTATCAAATAAAATTTTATCAGCGGATCGTATAGCCAATTGTAACTGTACACACTCTGACAAAATAAATAAATAACAATCAGTTTTGACAGAATATATATTTTAAAGTTACTATTTATTTTTTTCTTAAACACTTCTAACGAAACAACTTAAGTTATTTGAAGTCGTGCCAAGGATTAAGATTAGACATTTTAAAATATGACCACTAAGAAAGCACTGACAACGAAATATGTCTAATAATAATTTGTAATTTTATAAATAAAAAGATTCTAACTTGGAATAAGAAAATTGAATTTTTACAATGTATTTGTTTCGGTCGTATCTACATATAAACAACAGTGGTGGAATTTACATAGTTGCCTACCTGCCTTCATCTTCACTCATCCATCTGTTGTTACTATATAAGGGGTTTCAAGAATTACAACTTCCTCAAAACGATAATTACAAGTGCTAGAGTGCATTAAGTGTACAAGTGTATTAATTTAGGAATTGAACCTTTTTTTTATTGCTTAGATGGATGGACGAGCTCACAGCCCACCTGATGTTAAGTGGGCACTGGAGCCGATAGACATCTACAACGTAAATGCGCCACCCACCTCGAGATATAAGCTCTAAGGTCTCAGTATAATTACAACGGCTACCCCACCCTTCGAACCGAAACGCATTACTGCTTCACGGCGGAAATAGGCGGGGTGGTGGTACCTACCCGTGCAAACTCCCAAGAAGTCCTACCACTAGTGATTACGCAAATTATAATTTTGCGGGTTTTATTTTTATTACACGATGTTATTCTTTCACCGTGGAAGTCAATCGTGAACATTTGTTGAGTACGTATTTCATTAGAAAAATTGGTACCCGCCTGCGGGATTCGAACACCGGTGCATCGCTTCATACGAATGCACCGGACGTCTTATCCTTTAGGCCACGACGACTTCAAACCTAAACACAATGTATTTTTTTAAATATGAAAACACCGTAAAAATAGTTTCAATCATGTCCTCTACCATAGTCGTTAGTTAGTTTTTTGTCAGCCTTATTTAGATTTATGATAGAGAGACGACCATTTAATATTTTAAGTGACATAGATTATACACTTAATATATTCGAGACGTTATTTGGGGTTAAAATGGACGACTAGATAACCATAGATTATAACACTAATACAGAAAGGCTGTTCATATGTGAACATCGTGAATAAACATTGAAATAAAAAAATCTTTTGCTGTGTGACACAAAATAGAAATCATTAATCTTCCACGAATAGTAATTGATTTCGATTGACATTGTTTTAATTCAGTTAAAATGCATAACTAGTTTTTTACTATTTTTAGTAAGGGCAACTAGATTTTCTATTATGTAATTTTGGATGATTTTTTATAGTAACAATTTGAGGTAATTCTGTAACCATCTTATATTTCAAAATTGATGATAATACTGGGCGAACAATGTTGCGTGAAAACATAGAGAGCTTTTATTAAAAAATAAAAATATTTTTCAAATAGACAAAAAATATTTGCATGAAATCACAGAACGGTTGACATAATGAGTGACATACCAAAACTATGGAACACTTAAAAAAATAGACAAATTCAAAATCATACATTCAGTCGTCCTGTTCAAAAACCACAAAAAACAAAATAGATTTATTTTAAAAATCTTTTAGTTACAGGTAAAATTTCCAACGTCGGTAATTCATTAGTATGCAGGTCTCATCAAGCATTCCCGGGTTTTTAGATAAATGCCACTATTAATCATTTTAATGCGTCCTGCCCTGTAGACATCTCGCCCAGGTGTAGACTGTTGCTTCACGTATATATTCACTTTATTATCCGGCCTCTACGACTGTTGTTCATATCTTTTGGTTGTTAAAGTTAACATTATAATTTGCAAAACGTTAGAATATGGCTGCGTGTGTGGTCGAAATTAAAACCATTGTCGTCTTGTTTATATTATGTTACACTGTTAATGTGCTTTTTTTATTGCCCTTTTAGATAGACGAGCATACGGTCCACTTAATGGTGAGTGGTTACCGTCGCCCATGGACTTCAGCAATCCCAAAGGCAGAGCCAAGCCGCTGCCTACCGTTAAGTATTCCCCACAGGCCTCGTTTGAAGAAGGATATGTCATAGCGCTCGGGAAACACTGTTGAGGGGAGCTCATTCTAAAGCCGGATGGTGGTACGTAGTAAAAAAGATCTCTAGAAACGCACTGTGGATGAACGCAGTGGCTCCAGGTAGTATGGATGAAGACTACTCCGGTGGCGGGCGATGCGATAGTAAAAACTGGATGATGGTATCATCTCAACCAATTCAACAGTTTTTCAACAACAATTCCTCAGAGCACTCTTCATGGAACATACGGTACAAAATACAGAGGGAACCGAAGTCCCTCCGCAGACCCAGAGATTTCAAACGATTCGTGATTTGGGATTATCGACAATCCGAACGGCCCTCTTCAGTATGGAGTCAAATAGAAGTAGCGAAATTTTGAATTTGAAATTGTAATTTGTAATTTTAAATTGAATTGGATCTCGTAGCAGTAGCATCTCCTACTACATATTCGTCTATCTTCAGGTTATTGGACTATGGTCTTCAAAAAGCCTAGCACTGTATGTTGAAATTAAATTAGAATTAGTTTAATGAAAATAATTTAAAACAACAGAATTTCAGTAAATGAATAATCCAAGCGAACTTATTTCGCTAATGTAGAGAAGACGAAAGGAATAAATATTCAAACTAAACTAAACTTGGGAGTGGCATTTTTAAATTTCTTCTGATGGGATAACTAACTTACGATTCACCTGGTCCTAGCCGTTTACCTAACCGTCTTTAGATATTACGATGAATTGTACTTGTAATACACCATACGTCTAACTCCTTTGCCGCAATCATGAGTTAGATGATGGAGCCTACCCGTGTGAACTCACAATATGTCTCTATGTCAATATCAGTATATCACAATATGTCACAACTGTAATAAGTTTGCGGAGAGTCGCTTTATAAGCCGGGAATGAAACCCCGTCCCATCATTAGAACGGGTATCGACGAAGGCGGACTTTCAGCGCGCACTATGCGGTACCGTAAGTTTTGTTTATCTGGTGTGGTGGAGCTCGATGGAGTTTAGTCGGTAATCGATTCTGCAAGGCAAGTGCTTTGCGCGCCTTTTTTAAGGCGTAGTCTTCTAGGAGAAATCGAAGGAGGAGGACCTCAGTCTTCTTCTTCTACCTCTTCTTCTCTGGAGGCGGCATAACCCGGTCTGCTACCCCCCTCAATCGGGTATCAGTAAACGGATTCCCCAGCGATAAACAAAAGGTGACGGTTTATAAACACTATTATTATAACGGGCTCTTACAACAATCAGTTTAAATGAGTTCCCCACGGCTCACCTGGTGTTAAGTGACCACCGGAGTCTATAGACATCAATCACGTTAATTCCGCTACCCACCTTGAGTTCTAAATCTCAGTTTTGAGTAAAACAGATGCTCGATCCCTCAAAGCGAAACGTATTACTGCTTCACGACAGAAATGGGCAGAGTGATGGTACCTATCAGTGCGGGCTCATAAGATGTCGTACCACCAGAACAAGACGTCTCACTATCAATAACATCTATTCGACCATTCTTTAAACTAAAAATCAATAATGGTTAAGTTTCCTAAAAACCCATTTCCAACAAATTTTCTGTAGATTACTGGTACATAACCTAACAGAGTGTCTGAATTAATTGTCAAACTCATTTGCTATAACGGATTAGCCTCACAGAACATTACAATCCATGTAATTATTTGGGTGTTGGCTTATACCGATACAGGGGCGTACAGAAGTGCTTATGAAAGCTATTAAGCGTTATATGAAACCGCAAATTTAATGTAAGGAAAATGATAACGTAGGCGCCCGTGTTAAAGACAAAAGTCGTACATTTTATTAACGTTTTCGGTAATGTCAAATGCCATTTATTGCAGTGTTTGTTTTTATGTAGAATGTAGACGGCTAATTCTTTGGAAAAAAGGAACTCTTTAAAGAATGTATGAATCTTAGCATTATCGCGCACCAGATATGAGTACGAGGATACCGGAAGGCCTTATTTTTTAAGCCACGACCACTTATTTCTCGCTAATCTTACTACAAATTAGGCATAGTATTGGATCGAAAGGGCGTATCTTATTATACAATGTGATATTATTAAGACAACCGTGATATGTCTCAAGGTGGGTGGTGATATACGCTTTGTGAATACTATAGACTAGAAAAAATTGTCAAGTTTATTATACCCACTCTTTACACATCCTTTAGGCTACTGGGTGTAATAAAAAAAATAACAAAATGATTTCAATAAATTAGGCAGTAAAGTCAAACTGGAGTCCATTTGGGTTAGTGCTAGTATTCAGCGTTGTTCTTCAGTGAAGCAATAATGCGTTTTAAGTACTTAAAAACCAAGAAAACTGCTTATTCAGACCATATCTTATGTTTAAAAAGTCTCAAGGAGCGCCAGAGTAAAAGTAAAGTTAAAAGAGTCTAAATATTTTGATATACACCAATAATATCATGATGATATTGTTACGCCGGTAAGAGTAAAACCATTTATCGCCGAAAGACAGAAACGAACACTAAAAGTAGTAGTAAAATCGAGAAGCACAACGCCATCTATTGCCAGATAGCAGAAACACACATAGAAGCTACTCGACTTGCCCAGGATGTTCTCAATAAATTTAGGGATGTCATATCGACTATAAAGGCGTTGCAGAGATAGCACGAAAGCAGTCAGTAATCGGAACTACTCGAAGCGAAACAGCGAACGGATAACCCGAAGCGAATCGGAAGAAGTGAATTGAGAATTTTAAAGTGCTTATTAAGTGTTCTAAGTGTTAATACAGTTTTAATTTGTACATCGGCAGAATTTTTATTTATTCCGAACGCCAGCGCGTAACAATATTACAGTTTTTTTTTTATACATTTAATTTTAATCTGCACTGCTAACAACCTCACCTAAATTATAATGAAAATTTTGTATTTCTGTAGAAATAACATGTTTTAATAATTACGGGTAAGGTAGTAGATGTAATTTTAGAAACTTAAAATTCGCTACTAATTAATTACAACATCCAACATTTTCGTAGCGAGCGTACTCTTCACAAAAAAAAAAACATTAATTAAATAAAACAAACAAAGGATCCGGCCAAGAATCTCATTCACATGAAAATACAAAATATTACTTAACGTAGTTCGCCGAATCCCTAACCGTTTCATTGTTGAAATGAAATGCGTCCACGACTGTACCCGGTACAATTCGTGATACGAACAATGAATAGAATAGTTCCTATTGTATGACTTCGACCGGATAGTTGTGGAACGCAAGTGTTTGCGAGAATTGTTAACAAATCAACTTGAGAAGTTTGGCTATCTTGTATTGTGTACACGGATATTACTCATAATAGGTATAAAATTAAGTTAATTGGTTTTTATCTTCAATTGTCAATACAAAAAGTACCATTCTGTTAGCTTAAGGTGGCAGATGTAGAACTGAAATGAACAAACCAACTTGAGAAGTTTAGCTCTCTTGTATTGTGTACACGGATATTGCTCATAATAGGTATAAAATTAAGTTAATTGGTTTTTATCTTCAATTGTCAATACAAAAAGTACCATTCTGTTAGCTTAAGGTGGCAGATGTAGAACTGAAATGAACAAATCAACTTGAGAAGTTTAGCTCTCTTGTATTGTGTACACGGATATTGCTCATAATAGGTATAAAATTGTCTTAATTGGTTTTTATCTTCAATTGTCAAAAGAAAAAATACCTATTAGCTTAAAGTGGCATATGTAGAACTGAAATGATTATACCGATAAGTTCGATGAGATCAATTCTTTTTTCCTGCTCTATCCCATGTATTAGGATATCGATTCTCCTATTGTGCATAGTTGGCTATTCTGTCGATTGTTCTAAAATAGCCAGCATGGGCTAGAGAGCCTAAAATACGAACGTTTGAAGAGATTTGGCACCAATTGTTGGTCTCCCGAAAAAATGGTATTACGAAATTAGGTCAGCTGATTTGCCTGAGTTTGAAACCAAACATCAGCAGGCATAATAGTATCAATAGCTTATTTCTCTGTTTCATAGCTTTGTTCCTAATCTCTAAACAACCACCAATGATGGGTGGAATATACATACCCACTAACGCTTTATTCAAAACATCAAAAAATGAGAAAAAGCAACAGTGTTCCTTTTGAGCTCATATCACTATCCTAGTTAAAAGAAATACAATAATACGAACGTTTTTACAAATGATTTTTTTTCCTTATCATGCAGTCGCGTGGACTATAAGCAAATAAGATGTAGATGAGATGGTGTGTACTCCCAACGGAGCCAACCCTTTCTTTTATGTAGTCACCCAGTTATGGAAGACTGGTCTCGTCGTTTCTTCAGTCGACGCGTTGTTTCAGGAATATTATTTAATAAAAATAAACCAATATTAATAATAACATTACGAAGTACTTATTCAAGCTTTTATTGGAAACAAGTTCGGAGTTGAATTAGAATTACACATCCACCATGGAGCAACGCATTTCAAGATATAGCTGTTATTGATCATCCTACATCAATGCCCACAGTCCGTTGAGTTTCTCGCCGGATTTTCTCACTGGGTCGCGATTCCGATCCCGTGGCAGATTCTACGAAGCACCGATCTGGCTAAGGCTAGTGTTAGCAAATTCTCTCAGGCTGAGCCCGTGAGCCATCCAGCGAACAGCTAGGGGAAAAAGCCGCTTACCGCGTGGTATAAATCAGTGCTTCAACTGTCCTATGCGATAATTTTTTACCCTCACCTTATTGGTTTCGAAAGAAAAAAATTATAGTCTGTTAAAAACTGTTCCAATCTTGGCATTAGAAAATCATAATAAAGTAGTACTCTTAGAGAATTGTTGGCTTTCGACTCGCTTCCGGACGTGGCGTTCGCAAATTGGCAACGGGTACGATTTGTTCGATTCTGTCATCCGCAGCATTTCGTGACTGTACCAACCATTCACTTGGCCCGTTTATTATGGAATTGCTGATGCCATTTACCCGTTTTTTGAAAATATGTGACAAAGTGTGTCGGAATAAATTTTTTTTAAACCAAGTGATTATTATTAAATGTTTCAGTATTTCATAGATGTAAGACCATTACAAAAACGCTTATGAGTATGGAAGATGCCATTAACATCAGTCTTATAATCAGAATTTTAAGGTCGATTGCTTCAATTGAATTTGGAAAATGTAGGGTGATCATTAATAAATTTTTTTTACTGGTAGGGTAGGGCGTCTGTGATCGCGCACTGGTAGGTACCACGACAGGAATTAACGTGGTTGATGTCTATGGGCTCCGATGACCACTTAACAGTAAATGAACCGTGAGCTAGTCCATAAATCGTAGTAATAAAAATAATGATGGGGAACTCATTAAAACTGTTTTTTGTAAGAATCCGTTAAATAATAATGTTTATTAAACGACAATATGATAATTATTTTAAGAGCAATTTCTTCATTATTGTGAGATTCAATCCATGGTATAAGTCAGTAATATGTTCATGGTGGTTTAGTATAGTACCACCTTATCCCTCCCGAGACACTAAACTTTTTAACTTAGTAACTTAATATAAATTTCATTGCACCTACCACTATCTACTCTGCACTACCTTTTGTTGACTGGTAGAGAATGCCTTAGACATTAAGTCCACTATTGTAGATTTTACATGAAGTGTAATAAATAAATAAATAAAGTATTCAGTAGCCCACTAATAGGGCTTCTAGTCTACGCAAAGATTATTGAAAAAAAAAAAGCTCGACTAGATTGTACAAATTACGTTTACTTAATTACTGGTGGTAATTAATTTACCGGTGGTAGGACCTCTTGTAAGTCCGCGCGGGTAGGTACTACCGCCCTCCCTGTAGGTGGCGGCCTCCCCCCGGTGAAGGTCAAGGGGCGACCTGAGGGGGTGAGGCCGCGCGGCGCGCTACCAGCACTCTAGCGCGCTGCCGTGGAGTGAATAGAGCGACCGGTCGACGGTGTATCGCGTCCCGACCCGGCAGGCTGGTTCTGGTCCAGCGGGGTATTCCGGGACACCAGCGGCACCGTCTGGGCGGCCCGACGGGCTGCCGTACCGAGACGGCCGACGTTTCAGAGCCTTCGATTCGCCTCGAAGGCTCCGTCGGCTGGGCGTCCTTGGGGTGAGCCGCGCCGTCTGGTTGTAGTGTTGACCGCGGTAGCCCCCCTACCTCATCCGGGTTCTGACCTCGGAGGGGATCGG
>NW_021011568.1:717721-735315 GCF_003987935.1 Bombyx mandarina
AAAAAAAAAAAAAAAAAAAAAAAAAAAAAAAAAAAAAAAAAAAAAAAAAAAAAAAAAAAAAAAAAAAAAAAAAAAAAAAAAAAAAAAAGGTACTACCGCCCTGCCTATTTTTGCCGTGAAGCAGTAATGCGTTTCGGTTTGAAAGGTGGGGCAGCCGTTATAACTATACTGAGATTTTAGAACTTATATCTCAAGGTGGGTGGCGCATTTACGTTGTAGATGTCCATGGGCTGCAGTAACCATTTAACACCAGGTGGGCTGTGAGTTCGTCCATCCATCTAAGCAATAAAAATAAAATAAAATAAAAACGTATGCGACTGCAGAATTGGTTCGTAAATAAAATTACAAAACTTTACTCAGTTAATTAACCACTACACCTTTTAATACAAACGGAACACGACCACACGTATTTCGACTAAAACACGCGATCCAACGTCCAACGAACCAGACGTAGGGGTCACTAAATTATAACATCTAAATTAATTTAACGTTCACAATGGATAGAACGCCCCGGGGACATATATGTATGTCTAGATTAATATAGAAAATAAAATTACAAACGACTTAATGAAATTCTACAAAACATATCGAAGCTTGAAAGGCAAACGTGACTAAGCGACAATAACTGCTTTGTACATAAATGATAGGCAATAACCATATTCGATGCGCAAAAAATATATATTTCTAGGTCTATTAAAATCATTTCAATCCTACAGCTACTAGCTAGATTCTACTACAGCTAGATTCGTTAAAATAAATTTTGTTTTCAGGTATTTCAACTTTAAATTAGTCTACTGTAAAGTCCATGCATTGTCTCTTGGTCACGTTTGCCTTTCAAGCGTCGACATGTTTCAGTTTTTGCCAAACTCGTACAACTATTGAGTAGTAAGTTGGAAATATTCGATAGAATAACGACAGATTCAGAATGACAGTTAAATGAAATCCAACACTAAAGGAGTGGTTCTTTAGGAGTTCTGTTTCGGTGAGAATCAGACGGCTTGACTTTATTTATTGGGTTGAACTCCAACACGTCTCACTTGCCATATCAGTGGTCGTCGTGGCCTAACGGATAAGACGTCCGGTGCATTCGTGTTGAAGCGATGCACCGGTGTTCGAATCCCGCAAGCGGGTACCAATTTTTCAAATGAAATACGTACTCAACAAATGTTCACGATTGACTTCCACTGTGAAGGAATAACATCGTGTAATAAAAATCAAACCCGCAAAATTATAATTTGCGTAATTACTGGTAGTAGGACCTCTTGTGAGTCCGCGCGGGTGGGTACCACCACCCTGCCTATTTCTGCCGTGAAGCAGTAATGCGTTTCGGTTTGAAGGGTGGGTCAGCCGTCGTTACTATAAATGAGACCTTAGAACTTGTATCTCAAGGTGGGTGGCGCATTTACGTTGTGGATGTCTATGGGCTCCAGTTACGGTTATCAGCGTAAAATGATAAAATGATTAGTGAATAATATAATAGATGGACGATTGACGAATAATGTGTGGGAGTATTAGAGGTAGAGTATTTAGAGTTAGAGTAGAGTTAGAGTAGAGTTAGAATATTAGATAGAGTTCAGAGAGTTTGAGTATTAGATATTATTTCCCCAGTTCAGCCGGTCCGCTACCTGCGTCCAACGTGATTGGAGAGGCTTATGTTCAGTAGTGGACTATAGCTATAAGTTGATGTGATGATGTTGATGACGAACATAAAAACAGACTGACAACTAGACACTTAGTAGAGTAGACTTTCATTGCTTATACCGCGAATCCTACACTAGTGTATACCATAGTTTGTTTGTTTGAGCTTTTTGGTACGCTAATATACGCAATCGCTGAACCAATTTAAATTAGATTTTTAATTAATGCCGCAAAATTCATGTTAAAGGAAGTACACCTTCGTTCCATACATATACCACTACGTAACGCCTTCGATTCAGCAGTCAGATATTTTTTTAAAGTAATGCATAAAAGATACATTAAATCAATAAAGAAAACATTACACACACTACATACCATGTATTTGACGCACACACGCATGCATACTATTTATTGTCAAACTTTGGTTCTTGACGTCTGTTGTTAAATTGAGAATAGATTAAATATTATTTGTCTTTGTTAATATTTTTTATAGTGTAGTCTTGGCGAAATTTGTGATTATAGAAGTATAAAATATAATCATAATAGTGTACAAACTTACAATTCCAATTAATTATAGTCGAATTTCGACTACTGCGGGACCTCTAGTAAACATTATTATTTAACGGACTCTTACAACAAACAGTTTTAATGAGTTTTAGTGAGTTTTTATTCCTGATAATTCCTGATAATTCCTTAACTGGTGATGTGGTGGTAATAGTGGTGGAGAATCGAAATCTGTCCATCATGTCTCAAGGTGGATGGAGGCGTTTACGCTGTTTTGTCCGCGAGATTTACTTAGGTAGCAAACCACCATAAGATAGCCATTGAATGCGAAAGCGGATTTAAATTTTTTCTTAGCGATAAATATTCAACTTATCGAGTCGCGCCGTGAGACGCTGTGAAAACTTGTAAATAGATTCAAGGAAGAAGATTTACTCATAAAAATTAAAACCAACGTAAGGATTTTTAAACTGCCATCGTAATTTCGCCGTTGCGACGTACACAATAAAGGCGCCGTTTCTGGAACATTTTCAGGCATCTACGAAGTTCATGCAAAAGTTAGTTCTCTGGCGACACGCGTGCGGGTTCGGTGTTAATTCGAAAAAAAAAAAGAAAAGATAAATGTAGCAGAGACCAATTCCGCTGAGAAATGCACTGGTTGAAATTACTTGGCTGGAAAATTTTTCTACTTTGAACGCGCTCTGAAAATGTATTCAAGAAATGCCTTTGTTTTGAAAAAGTGTTTTCAGTTATAATATTTTTCAAAACATAGGTGATAAATTTTATTTACCATTTAACATAAAATAATAAACTGGACGAGCATAAAATAATGAGTTGGACGAGCTCATGGCCCTACTTGGTGTTAATTGGTTACCGCAGTCCATAGACATCAGCGACATTAATGCCGCCATCCATCTTGAGACATGAGTTCTAAGTCTCAGTTTTTATAGTAAAGCAGCGGCCCCACCCTTCAACCCGAAACGCATTACTGTTTCACGGTAGAAATAGACAGGGTGGTGGTACCTACCCGTGCGGACTCATAAGAGGTCCTACCACCAGTAAAAATGTAATTAACGTACAAATTGTAAAGTGCTGAAATTGTGAGTGTTCCCGGTGTTAAATAGAGTTTTAATTTGTACTTCAGTGGACGTTTTATTTATCCCAACCCTAGCGCATAACACATCTTATCACAACAAAATAGCCATACAGTCTTCTATATATATATACATATATATATATACACTTATATATAAAAATTTATTGCTGTTCGTTAATCTCGCTAAAACTCGCGAACGGCTGGACCGATTTGGCTAATTATGGTCTTGAATTATTCGTGAAGTCCAGAGAAGGTTTAAAAGGTGAAAAATTACGAAAATGATCAGAATTATATAAAAACAAACAATTTTGTTCTGGTTGTTTTTTATTTGTTCACATGATGGCACCAGTATTTTTAAATTTCAGCTACTTAAAAACCAACGCATAAAATTACCAAAATGTTAATTATACCATTCCTAGGCATGCCTAGTGGCTTTACCCTCACAAAATTTGTGATTCAAAAATTCTACAACACGTTGTATTTTCTAAGGATAAAGAGTTAATTGTCTCACTCTCTGGTGTATAAGCTACGTATAATCAACCAGCGAGCATTGTGGTATTTATTATTAAAAGAGATTTATTTTATTTTATTTGTTGCATATAATATGGATGGACGAGCTCACAGCCCACTATGGACATCTACAAAGTAAATGCGCCCCCACCTTGAGATATAAGTTCTAAGATCTCAGTATAGTTACAACGGCTGCCCTACCCTTCAGACCGAAACGCATTACTTCTTCTCGGCAGAAATACGCAGGGCGGTGGTACCTACCCGTGCGGACTCACAAGTGGTCCTACCACCAGTGCTACGCCGAGGGTCGAGGCTTCGATCCCCACATCGGGCAAGCCTTCGTGTGATGAAAAGACTTATTTACTCTTTGTCTATGTGTTTCTTATCTATATTTCTATATTACTTAAGGCTACAAAGTAATAAAATAAATTTATTAAACTAGGACTGTGATAAATTAAATATTTCAGAAACCTAAATAGGTTTGTGGCTGGTTATGATCAGATAAATGAAATTATGTTAGGATTTTCTAGATTTTAATTAATTTTCAACGTTTAATTACTTGATTAACTACTATTTTAGAATCACACAAATGATCCCAAGGGTAAAAGGATAAATAAATTTTTAGTTCAGCTCAAGTAATACAAGAACAATTTTATAATATTAATTTAGGTAAGCTCTTGCTCTAATTATTATGCTAAGGTCTTGTACGCAAAATTGAGTCGATTTTTTTTTTAAATTAGACAATTTGCCGGCTCGTAAATGGATAAAACAGGAGAACTTAATGCAATTAGGATGTGAAGTGATCCCATTATATCTCTACCATACTACCTAGAGACACAGCTTTCATTTGCATTGCGCTTTTAGATATGTTTTTGCCTCGGACCGTCACCGGCTTTGGGTTGAATATCCCTTCAGCGTATATATAAGTATATTCTGAATATGACGACCTTCTTTAAATTAAGTTTGCAGAGATAACATAGCGTACTTCTTTTGAAATATTATTTGCCGTTTTATTTTAAGATATTTCTATAAAGAAATCAACATAAACAAAACAATACAAAAATCAACCGAAATGGTTAAAACAAAAAAAAAACAGTGGCACTCAAATTTTACACCACAATCTAAAATTAAAATCGCACCAAAGAATTAATAATTGTCGAGCGCGGAACGACTGAACTACCTCCGCAAATTAATTATACACGTTAGGTAAAACGGTGATTACCCGTGATGGTCAGTCGTTCCATTGGATAGATGAGTCACGAGGAAAGCAGCTCATTTTCCCTCATTCTCCTTAATTAAACGAAATGTATTGTAAGTGAATCAATAGCGTAGTAACAAGAATCGTTACGGTTAGAGTTGATCGATATGAATATTAATGTAGTTCTCCTAACTTTAGAACAGTTATTAAGATTGCGCGAGACCTTGATCTGTAATTCGAGATCGGTATCAAATTGACTTACAAAGTGTCTGTGTGCTTTCTATTTGCGTACGATCAAAATTGATCAAAATTAGCCCAGATAACTCTGTTTGAGTTGCATGAACACACGTAGATAGGTAATCTTTTTCGTCATCTCCTCCCTTCTGTCTATATTTGCTATGAAGCAAGAAGGCGTTCTTGTTTGAAGGGTGGGAACAGTTTTAACGCAATACAATTGAGACTTCGACCAATGATGGTTCAAGTTTGAGCACGGTGGGATGTTGAGTGCAAAAAATCCAAAAGCCTTAATCCGTCACTGCTGTGTTGAGCTCTGATGCGTTCACCAATCAGCGTTAGTTAACACCAAAAATGGCCCTCACAATGATATTCGCTATACGAACACCGAATTGATGTAGGAAATTACTGAGTCATTGATTCGTTGATAGCTCACTAATACACTGCTACAAATGCATTCTAAGCGAACCGTTTCCGAGCATTTCACTGCACGACTCAACGAAAACCTTATTTTCGCCCTGAACGTTGAATTAATTCAATTCCAAGTTCAATTTTAAAGTTAAATGAAGACCGGTCCGACGGTTCGCGGTTGTCATAACATTGAAACTAGTTAATGAGTTGCGCTAATGTTAATTAAAAGAAAACTTGTCTGATTCGTTCATATGAGTCCGCAATATTGCAAAGTGAATAATATCTAGATTATTTGCTTTAATACCGTTGAATGCCAACCATTGGAACCAACCAACCA
The DNA here is from genome assembly GCF_003987935.1 of Bombyx mandarina. Next base: position 723,647 of record NW_021011568.1, read on the forward strand.
AATGGAAGATTCTTAGCTAAGGAAAAATCACAGAACTTCCCGTATATATTGGAGACGGTAGACGGGGCATGTCGGAGTTGTACGGACTAAAAATCAGGTGGCCTGGAGTATGGTCGGAGTAAATCTCGCAGAGCGCAGCTATCCCTGTCACTCGTTTGGTGGTTATGGAACGCTGATCTTGCGGTCGTCAGCATCACAGCACCGGGAATTTCAATTGGCAGGCTATCCGAGGCCTGTCAAAGCAGTAATACCAACTCGTACCTCGTGATGCCGTTCCGGATCATTAGTTGAATAATTTTAAATGAGAATTATCCACTCTTCAATTAAGCAATTGTGCTCTGCGACTAGTAAATTTCGGGGTGCTATAACCAAGCTGAATTTAGTAGAGAGTAGATAATACTAAAAAGGTTATTACTGCTACGTTAAAGTTGGGGTGGCGCTGCGTGTCTGGTTGTAGTGTTGACCGCGGGAAACCCCCTACTATGACCGGGTTCTGACCCCGGACAGAGGTCGGACGTCGGGTGTAAGAGTGCAGGGGAGTCGTGTAGTGCGGTAGGGCCCTAAAATTCCTTGGGCCCGCGGTCTGCTCCCAGCACTTTGCAAATCGTCAAGTCCCACATACCCCGAGCGCCCCTAGGCGCGGGGACCTCATAGGTGGTTCGGCCCGCAGCCCGAAAAAAAAATTTATTACATTAAAGTTAAAGGACTGTACAAGAGCTGCTAAAGATGATCAACATTTATTACTCGCATCCCCTGATTGTTAGCTAGATAGTAGATAGATGCTTTGAGTTGTAGATTAGACAAATAGAAATGTTAACTATGCGTATAAAAAGGTTGAACGCCATGTGGCGCACCGGTGGACTAGCGTACTATATTATATACTATTCGGGCCAAGCTAAAATTAGGGAATCAGTAATTTTCATCAACTTGAGATTTTCATTTTCTGAAATTTTTTAAATGCGATAATTTGCCGGAAGATAAAAATTAGTGACTTTTAACGTTTAGTTTTTAAGATATTTTAAAAGGCTTAAAATGTTGATAAAAACTAGAATTTTCTATTGGATTTCCAAACTAAGGCATTCGGTTCGGGTAAAGGGTCACGCGGCTCACTTCCACGCGTGTTTTGTTTGATAGCAGCAATATGTGGCTTGTAGGAAGTGTTTACGTTGGAACCCTCACGTGGCTCACGGGTGACCCTCATGGCCCGAACGGTTCAGTAAGATAAAGCTCACCGGTGAGCATAGTGGCCGGAATGAAAATACCCGATCTTTGATGTGGCGTTCAACGTGTTAAGGGTAAATTTATTTCAGCTTTAAGAACAAAATAGCGATAGGGGATTTTTAAAATGATTATGGCCTTATGATGATGAACAGTAATATGTATTTGGATGCGTTTTCAGATTTATTGCAATTCCATTTTAAAACTTCAGCATGGGTCAATGTGACCTTGTACTGCAGCGAAGGTGTTAAGGTTATTATAGACCGGTACGTGCGCTCCGTTGAGCTCAGAACGTCGTCTGTTAATACCAAGACTAAGCCTGCTAAGAATAATGTCTCAAGTTACCCCAGGCTAGGGGAGCCCATTAAAAGTTCACGCCTCTCCGCCAAGCACAAACTTAATTACGTCATTCGCTAGACACCGCAAAACTCCTTGACATTTTCCTTCAGTTCAAGTCTGTATTTTGTAATTGTGTTGTTACCCTTTTCTGAGTTAAAACGAGTGTAACTCAGACTTTTATTTTAGTGATTGTTATTACGTAAACATATTGCCACTAATGAGAGGATTCGGATATTTCTTTGAAATCCAGACGTGAGTGTATGTCGAAAAAAATATATATATTTTTTATTTTGGTAGTTTATTTATAAAACGCTTGTGTAATCATATTAGAAAAGAGTCTCTAATCTACTTTTTACATTACCGTCCAATAATTGTCGTCTTTAGAAACTCACTAACAACTGCTTAATGACAAATCTACTTGAAAACACAATATTGTGACAGATAAAATAGACACAATAGATAAATTAGCGGTAGGCAGCGGCTTGGCTCTGCCCCTGGCATTGCTAAAGTCCATGGGCGACGGTAACCACTCACCATCAGGTGGGTCGTATGCTCGTCTGCCAACTAAAGAAATAAAAAAATAAATAAAAAAAACACAGACTAATGTTATTGACTTCATAATTTTTTTTAAATTCCTAAATATTATAATACAAAAAACGTAAACGAATTTGTAGAATAAACTTTCAAAATGTAATCTAAAAATTGTCTAATCTAAAAAATAATCTAATCTAGAAAAGAAAGAATATACGAGGATTCATTGCGGTTTGATTTTAATCATAAGTGTGATAAAAACCTAAAGAATATAAAATAAAAGTTTAAAGTTATAAAATTCAGTATTAAAAAAACCTTATTTTGAAGTTATACGATTTTCATCCCAATTAATAGAATGGAGGAGTAAAATACCACACAATGCTTAGAGAAAAATAGTATGATACAAAAAAAAACATATTTTTCAGAGCACAAGCGTTAACATTCGTATTCATAATGAAAATACGTACAGCTTTACCGTAATTTAAAAATGAAATTATAGAACAATTCTTTCACTAACTGTTATGGTGAGTTTCATTGCAAGGTTACTTATGTTAATACCTTTTGTTAATACTTATGGTTAATACTTATTAATACGATTAATATTTATGGTTACTTATGTTAGTACTTATGTTAATACCTTTCAAGTAAATTTTAACTAGAAAATTATAAAAGCAATAACAAAAATTTAATCCAAAAAACCCCCAGTTAATATTATAACGAAGTTGACACTTTTATTAACAAAAGTGGAAACGGACTTCAAATCAATTTGTTGCGAGTGCCGACTGACCATTATTACGACATCTGTTTTAATGAGCTGAACTAGTATCATAGGGCTGAAAGGCTTCAAAGAAAATCAATCAATTCATTCCTGTCGATTTAATAATACCAAATAATCTTATGTGAACTATTGAGACTAGTCGACTTCAGTGTGACCATCGATAAATACACTAAAAATATCGTTTTCTTGATACTATTCGCGCAGCACATGTCGTACTTTCGTGGTTTTAGGATAGAGGAATTGGAGTAGCAAGAACAAGTGTTTCAAGCTTCGGCACAATTGAATGAACACATTAGAAACACATAGAAGGCAGACTAAAATAATATATGACGGCGCCAGAGATGGCCGAGCGGCAGTTTCTGTCATCACTCGTATTCGGTTGAACTCACTGGTGGTTTACTGGTGGTAGGACCTCTGGTGAGTCCACGCGGGTAGGTACCACCACCCCGCCTATTTCTGCCGTGAAGCAGTAATGCGTTTCGGTTTGAAGGGTGGGGCAGCCGTTGTAACTATACTGAGACCTTAGAACTTATGTGTCAAGGTGGGTGGCGCATTTAAGTTGTAGATATATATGGGTTCCAGTAACCACTTAACACCGGGTGGGCTGTGAGTTCGTCCACCCATCTAAGTAAGAAAAAATAAAAAATAAAAATATAAATAATACGTAGGAGTGTGTAAGGTATGGCGATGCCATGCACAAGCGATTGTTTCTTAATATTAATCTTTTGTTTTTCATTATTTTTCATTGTACCAGATGAATAATCTGAGAGCCTTGAGAGGCTATTTCAGCGTAACCTTTACTAGTAGGTGAGCTTACGGGGCTCAAACCTGACGACGTTGCTAACACGAACCCTAGCAAGAGCCGTGCTTCGCAGAATCTACCACCGGATCGGAAAGAGAGAGATCCGGCGAGAAACTCAGTGGGCTGTGTCTGTGGGTTAATTTATTAATTTATTAATTCGTCGAACCCTTCGTCGCAAGCGACAGGTTTGACGAGAACGGCGACCGGTGCTTGAGGTACCTAAAAGCACCGTCAGTGGATCGGGAGGATCCGAAATGACGTGTTTTGGGCGACATCGACTGCTTTCCATCTTTTTACGAAAAACACGATTTGCACAAAATAATATCAATGTTTCACATCTCCCAGCCTTCCCGCGATGGCTCATTTTTATTAAATAGTTCTTTACGCAAGTTATTCTGAGACTCATTCTTTTAGATCGTTCATTGTGTAGCATCTCTGCGTCAAACACCTACAGTTACTGGTCCGTAACTACACAATATACTCCTTCCTCGCTTTGGGTTAAACTGTCTAGTCTTCTCAAGGGACACAGATAGCGTCCGTGTTCACAGTGTTCGCGCTAAAAGCCATTCGGCAATTAAGTTTCTCAGGGAAATTCGAATTACGAAATAGTGTAATTGCTTAGAACAAAACTAATTTCAAAAACTTTTATTGTCTTCTGCATAAAATAAAAAATACGAAAAAAACATTACATTACGATTGAATTAACTATTCGTTTTTCTTTCTGGGAAGTTTACTTCGTGATAATAAAAAAAAAATGACGCAACTTTGCATTTGATATAATGGGAGCCGAACATATTTTTCCAAGGTTATGCCTAAAGCAAAGAAAAAAATACCTGCCATAACTAAGAACGATTAACAAACATGACAATAAAAAAATATATAGTTTAAAAAAACCAACAAAGTACGCTTTTATAGAAAATCCAACTAAAAAATAGAAAATAAATTTTAATAAATCTGAATTAAAAGTAGTGTAAGAAAAAATGATTTTATTGTAAAAAAAGCGTGGGGTGCTTTTCAGGATATTATCAAAATAACCCTTCTATTCATATCTGTTCATAAAATATTTATATCTACTGATACCATGCACCCCACGCTTTTTTTTACAATAAAATAATTTTTTTCTTTATGTTTATGTAGAATTTCAATTTTTTCAATATTTTTTTAATTTTTTTTTTAATTTTGAATTGTCATCGGTCCTTAATAAGTATACCAAATTTCGAGTTATTCTGACGTTTTGAAGGGAGTCAAAATCATGTTCAAAGATTCCGTTACATACTAACATACATACGTCTAAAGCTAATAAAAGCGTATTAATGGTCATCATTTTCATGTATTTAAAACTAGCTCTACATAAATTCTCCAGCGTGAACTACACTTTATTTCACGCGAACGAAGATCTGTACTCAGCAGTGAGATAAAAGGTAGCCTATATTCGTTCCCAGGGTTCAAACTATTTCTATCCGATTCGACTTTCGATGAAATCGGTTGAGTAATAGAGGCTTGAAAAAAGAACAGACAGAACTACCGTTGTATTTTTTACGTTAGGTTGGTCGAACGCGGTTAAGTTTTATTTTGATATAAACATGGTGAACCTTTATCCGACAGATCGAGTTAGCTATAAAACTCAAAGGTGCTTCAGAGCGTCCCTGAATTAAAGCATAAGACGCACCGTGCATTCGTCTCGAGCGATGCGACATGTTATAGCATCTCCTTTTGTATGCGACAATGCCCGGATACAAAACTCTCATATAATTTTTGTAAGTAAATACGTACCTATTTAACATATCATTATAATCATACCCGATTAATAAGAACGTGAATTGAAAATATAGCTTAATCAGTAAAAAAAGATACCTCCGACCGCACAATACGCCTTTTCAACAGTAATTTACCTATAAATATTATAAATCTTGCGGGTTTGGTTTTTAATTAGACACCATTATATATTCGGTGTGCAAGTCTTTGGTGTGCACGTGTTACCAACTTTTTTTAAAAACATTGGTACCTTAAGCGGTTTGTCGCCTTCGCATAGTGACCTCACGGGGCTTCTTAACTTTAAAGCCACGAAGATTTGTACTATTGTATATTTTTTCATATAAGATTTGGTATTTATGAAAATGTGTATGTAGCAAAGTCTATCTACCTGTCTTTTGAAACTATGTTACAGTAAAACCGCGTCATCTTTACTGGTTTATTTGAACATATCATTATAATATACGAAGAATGAACTTTATTTATGAAGAAATGAGGTTTATCCTGCGGATTAGTGATTTTACAGGTGACTTCTTCCCAGTAGCTCTCTTTCAGAACCAGTCTGATAATAATATACATACGTTTTTTTTTTTTTTTATGTTAAATTTACCATCACTTAAATGTAGTAGGCATGTATGTGGAGTATTTCCAAAGAAGCATTTCTTCCGTTACTACAGTTTGTATTTTAACATGTTTTCTAATTCTTTAAGGAAAGTATATGGATTATAAATTGTAAGCAATAGCTATGTTAAATGTCTGTTTATTATCGAGGTTCGGGAAACAATAATCATAAAAGAAAAACGCACTAATTAAACATTGCATATACACCGGTCTCTCAAGCTAGAAATATTTTTCTGTGATATTACCGCAGACCAAGGTTTGAAGGGTGGGGCAGCCGTTGTAACTATACTGAGACCTTAGAACTCATATCTCAAGGTGGGTGGCAGCATTTACGTTGTAAACGTCTCTGGACTCCAGTAACCACTTAGCAGGTGTGCTGTGGGCTCGTCTACCGATCTAAGCAAAAAAAAAACCTACATTTCACATCACACTAGTAAATCCAGATGATTTACGTCAGAATTCAAATGAACGTCAGATGAACGTCAAACGTCAGAACGTCCAATGTTCACGATTGACTTCCACGGTGAAGGAATAACATCGTGTAATAAAAATCAAACCCGCAAAATTATAATTTGCGTAATCACTGGTGGTAGGACCTCTTGGGAGTCCGCACGGGTAGGTACCACCACCCCGCCTATTTCCGCCGTGAAGCAGTAATGCGTTTCGGTTCAAAGGGTGGGGTAGCCGTTGTAACTATACTGAGACCTTAGAACTCATATCTCAAGGTGGATAGCGGCATTTACGTTGTAGATGTCTACGGGCTCCAGTAACCACTTAGCAGGTGTGCTGTGAGCTCGTCCACCGATCTAAGCAATAAAAAAAAACCTACATTTCACATCACACTAATAAATCCAGATGATTTACGTCAGAATTTGACACGAAACTCCCACACAAAAAACAGTACTACCTAAATGTACTAAGTTCTGCATGCACTAAAAACTTATAGCATAAAATCCGGCGCTAAGGTTCAAGATTCAACCATAAAAACACCCAATGTTTTTACTAGCCCGAAATCCATGACGTTATCAAACGTTGAAGCATTCATAAAACACTAAAACAATTCGCGGAACCCTCGTAAACTAGATACATCATACAATTCATACGTTATACATAAGATCTCAAGTGGCTTTTGTCAGCCATTCCCAAGAATATTCTTCGCAGAAAGCGTTTTGTCTGCGAAAATTATAGGTGGAACTGAAATAAGTCTTTAGTCATATTTACGTATTTGCGTCTTGCGAGTACTTATCATGACGATGTCAATAATGATTTCAGTTTTTATTTTAATGTTCCAATTTCTAATTTACCTTAAGAAAAAATCAGTTAATAATTTAAAGCTTTACAGTTCTCGTGATCATGGAATATCCTCCATGTTTATTCGTTGACGTTTGAATTGTGCCAACTACCGTGTAATTTTAATTATGTATTTTGTATTAGGAAATAATATACCTAAGTAATAAAATAATAACTGAAAAACTACTGATCAGACCTTAATCAAACGTGAGCACATAAGGAACACCAGCTTTCCAGTCAACAAAGAATCATAAAAATCGGTTCACCTAAGGAAACTTTTGAGGTAACACACAAAAGTACAGTTCAATTGAGGACCTCCTCATTTTTTAAGTCAGTCAATAATCGAATAAAAATAATAACGAGAGATTAAATCGTAAAATTAATTATAATTATGTGTACGACTCGAGAAAATTGAAGAAAATTAATGAACTTGATATTAATTTAGGATCGTTTTGGATATTAGCGTTTCCGATGCAGATACAAAACTAGTGTAAAAACCATTTTAACATTAACCAACAACAGTATGCCATTTATAATTAAAACATAGTGTGCATAGTATGGCGTATTTAATAGAAACCGAATAACAAACATTACTTGGTGTTATTTTTGGTGCAGTGTACAAGTCTACTTTGTAGGTAGTATATCGTGAAAGGAAGTGGCCTCGAGAGGGTTTAAGATCGCCTCAGCCAGTAACAACTCAGACAATTTATCGTCGAACCAACTGCAGATTACCCACACAATTCTTTATGAATAGTACTTTTATGTAGTGCCCTCAAGAATTCAACCAAATGATAACTCATCTATCTGATAAATGTAGTTGATCTAATAGACTTTTCCGGTATAGTAATGACGTATTCCCGGATACAACAAAAGAAGAGATGATTATTGAGATTTGAGGGAGCAAAACCGAAGATATAATTAAAATGACTAAGAGATGCTTTTGTTCACACGTCCTTATTGTTCCATGTTTATATTTTCACCTAGATATTCTAATTAAAAAAGGAACATAATTCATACTTTGTATTAAACTTTATCGAAGCTTTACGATGAACTATCAAACTAAAGTAAGAAATAAGAAAAAGCAAATGTAGAAAACGTGATAGTGAAAGAGCTATACTGAGAGAAACATACGAACCTTCATCTACATTCGTAGACAATTTTAAATAAGGCTACAGTTTACAGTTTCTCGTAAATCTTGCATGTCTTCGGTTATGAACGAAGCGATCCGTTTAACTTTAAAGAGAATGCCTACACCCTTTTCAGCGTAATTAGTAAAGTTTTCAGACAGAGATTTGTTCAAATTTAAAAACTCATAAAGTTAAGTCTTAGTAATTACAGCACGAACCCAACTTAGCTAACAACTGCCATATAATATACTTTTAGCAACGGCTTAATAATTTGAATAAATAAAAAAAATACAAAAGTGGGTTGGAACGATCGACACAGAATATTAAATCTAAGACAAGTGAACGCTGCGCGCGCTTCCAGCAAAAGTGATCCGAGGTGGCGTGATGTCCCCGCTGGTCGGTCGGTTGCCCCTCCAGATGACGAGTTGCCCCTCCAGATGACGTCACGAGTCCACGTGAGTGCTCGTCGTCAATGGCTCCGCCCATCGACTTTGACTTAAGAGGGAGTCGCCTCTAATACGGCCTCTCCTGACTGGTGGACGTCCACGTTCACCTCGATGTCATGACCGTCTTCAATCTCTGACGATGCAGGACTCACTGTGTGCACAGCGTTGCTATCGGGGTGTTCTATGATATCGTCATAGAAATAGATTGTTTGCATTACAATCATGATTTTGGTACCATGAACCATTAGTAAAAGTTAGTAGTTTTTGTGAGCATTTTACATCACATTTCAGTGTGTTCATGTATAGTAGGCTCTTGTTGAGTTACGTTAGATGTACTGACGACACGGCACTGTTACCATATCGGGTGTATAATATACTGTGAGAGTAAAGTCTGGTTGACATGGCCAAGTTAACATGTCAAGCTAATACACTCGTAACGTGAACTGCGTTACCACGTCACACCTTTACGTGAACTTTGTTACCACGTCATAACATATACGTGAACTAGGTTACCACGGTACAACATCTACGTGAACTATGTTACCACGTAAATCTCTGCGTGAACTATGTTACCACGTTACAACATCTACGTGAACTACGTTACCACGTAAATCTCTGCGTGAACTATGTTACCACGTTACAACATCTACGTGAACTATGTTACCACGTAAATCTCTGCGTGAACTATGTTACCACGTAAATCTCTGCGTGAACTATGTTACCACGGTACAACATCTACGTGAACTATGTTACCACGTAAATCTCTGCGTGAACTATGTTACCACGCTACGTGACCTATGTTACCACGTCGCAAGGTTTACGTTACTCAGTAGGCATATGCACATAACTCTTACATGACCAGATCGTAGTAAACCAAAAAACTGAACCATAACAATCATTGATAACACAAGGTCAAAACACAATAATCAGAAACCATAACAACTCAGATCGTATAAAACGTTCTTGGCCTGGCTGTCAGCGCAGCTAGTGTCACTGATGCCTACCCATATTATCATTACCACAAATGATAAAACCAATACACATCACTTCACAATATAGTCAGCGACTCTCAGGTCGTTACTAGATCAACACAACAATAGTCTCCTTTGAGACCCAGGTCTTCGCTATACCACCAGCCGCCCATCGCCCTCTTGAACAACTCACAAGTTAATTGCAGTCGCGACTACGGACAGGTGCGTACAGTACGACCAAATGGTGATGGTATCAGCTGTACCACTCGATGGAGGTACTCTCACCTCACTCATCACAGTCTTCTACGTTTAACTCGTCAGTAGGGCAACTTTTCTTTATGTAATCATGAGTGTTATAGGTTCTATTACCAGTTAAAGCGATCTATCTTCATTAGATCATCAAATTTTACTAACTTAGCTACTTTGCTTCTCTCTCTCTCTCTCTTTTGCTTATCGGTGTCGAAATCATTCAAACTTCTGTGAAGTCTTGCTTTAATATTTCGGGACTGAAGCATTCGGCACCAGAATCCAAATAAAAATAATTCGACTCACCAGATTGTTCTAATTTCCCAAAAATTACTCGATATTACGCAGCTACCGGCACGTCGCTTGCGTGCTACTGCCGCAGGAACCATCGAGGGCCCGATCTGGCGGCAATGCCCGTGAGGCACCATCCTTACCATTCAGTAAGTTCCACGGATTGCCGGATCTAGATTTCCTGTAGACTGTGAGTTATTACCAAAACAAGTTTATCGACATTAAAAACGACTGCTGCTCGTCGGTGCCCGTCCACGCGAGCATCATGTCGCTTTTCACTCCGTGATATCAATTGATGAGCTCTACCTCGACCTAGTTCTCGACGAACTTCACGGCTCCGAGACACCTCAGTCGTGACATCACTAATTTTCACTCCGTGGTACCAATTGATGAGCTCTACCTCGACCTAGTTCTCGACGAACTTCACGGCTCCAAGACACCTCAGTCGTGACATCACTAATTAGTGTCCTCACCACAGGTGTAGCGGCGTCTGTTCCCACCAGAAGCTGCAGGGCGAATGTCTGTTGTCTTGCGTTTTGCAATGTTCAGAATGAGCTGTAATCTCAATAGTTCAATTGACCATTTTGCCAACATAGTCCCGAATTCACCTCTGGAAGCATGCAGTCAACCCCAAGAAGGTTTGACATTACGCGTCACGGGTGACTCAACTAGTGCCTGAACCCTACGAGGACTCGGCCTAACCTGACCTCCACCAAAAATTAAATCAAATCGTGAATCTGTAGACTAGCGTTCGCGAGTCAACCAGAGGGCCCATTATGCCCCGTATCATTATTAAAGTTCCGAGTTTGTCAGTCAGACCTCTGACCATCTTAAGACAGAGCAACGATCTCCTGGCGCACTCGACGTATGAGGCAAAGCAATCTGATGCTAATTGCATAGCATTATAAAGAATATTGGCATAGTCTAACTTTCGCGGACACAACGGCTTAAAGTCTTTTACGAAGTTAGTTACCCCACGTCCGGTCAGTAGACAATCACACGTGTAACCAAGTACGCTCATCACTCTTAAGACAGCCCAAAACTCGTGACAAATACTCGGTGCCTTCCCAGTTAAGGATCTAGCCCGTTCTACTTCCTTACAAAATGTGTCTATGTATTGCACGGCAGGGTAAAACTTATAAATAAGGTAACCATGAGTTCGATCTGAATTTACGAATCTAATGGATTCGGTTAACATCCGTGCTGATGTGGTAGTTGCCTCTTTATTGTCACAACGCATGGTGGAACTATTTTACA